>SNQJ01S0078435.1:5900-16880 GCA_010110895.2 Picea sitchensis
ATTTATTTTCCTTCCAATGAAAATTTCATGAAAAGTTCTTGAAAATTAAAATCCATTGTTCCTAATGATTGTAACCATTGGATTCCTAGTACAACATCAGCACCACCCATGGGTATATAAATCATTGGAATATTCATTACATATTACCCCATAGTAAGATTGATCTTATTTCATTTTCCTGAGCAATTGATAGTTCCTCCATCTGCAATCATTACTTGAAACTCTAGTGCTGGATACACAAAGCAATTGAGAGCTTTGGATAATTTATAGTGAATGAAAAATTGAGTACTTCCATAATCAATTAGGACTATTACCTTTTTATTTTTGATAAATCCTTCGATCTTGAGGGTTTGAGGAGTGTTAATTCCATCCAATGCATTACACGATATCGTGGGAGTGAACTCTTTAGATGAAATTGATTCTACATTTTCATCTTGAGATGGTTTTTGTTCTTCTTCCTCTTCAAAATCTATGTAGAATAATTTCTTCTCACCACACTTATGTCCCTTACTGTACTTGTTGTCACAATTAAAGCATACACATTTTTCTTTTCTTTCTTCCAATTGTTGAGGTGTCAACCTTGTAGGTTGAGGTTTTTTAGAAGAAGGAGCATTATTCTCTCTATAGATGTTAGGATTGGTCCTTCTAGTAGATATAGCCATATTTTTACTTTCAACATTTCTTGCCACCCTAAATGCATTCTCCATTGATTTGGGTTCCCAAAGGAAAACCTCATGTTGAATGTTATCCTTTAAAGTTTCTATGAATACATCAATAAAGTGCTCATCTTGAATATTTCTTACCTTTATATTCAATCTTTGGAAGTTCTCAATGTGCTCTGTAACTGAACCCTTTTGCTTGAGATTTATCAATTGGCTAAAGAAGGTATTTCTCCTTGTATCCTGATAATGTGCTATCACTTATTCCATGAAAATTGTCCACGTGACAAGTGATTTGCGAGAACAAAGCCATCAATACCATACAAATTTATTGGGTTCTAAATATAAAGAAGCAATTTGTACCTTTTGTGTATGTGGCACATTATGTATATCAAAGAATTGCTCCATCTGAAGTATCCATGTGATAGGGTCCTTGCCATCAAACTTCCTCATATTGATCTTAGGAATGTGGTTGGTCTTCAACCCAAAGTTGGAGTTTATCCATTCTTGATTCACCTTCCTTGAGTCCTCATCATGAATTTCATGGGATACATTTTCACTTTCAAGTGTCCTCTCTATTAGGAAATTTTTCAATCCTTCCATGATCTCCCCTTTTAAACCATCCATATTAGTATTTATTGCCTCCAACTTAGCTTCCATCTCTTGTAGTTCGTATTTTCTTACTATCTTATTTTGTAAATCATTTATGTCCCTACGCATTTCCTCACCTTCATCAAGAGTCCAAGTAGGATTGTGTGGAGGCTTATTTGGTGTAGAAGTTCCATTTTTTGGTGGCTTGTTGGCCAAGTATCACTTTAAACCTTGATTTTGAGGTGGTTCTTCTAGAAAAGATTCATTTTATTGTATCTCCAAAATTTCGGCCCTTCTGAGTATGAAATTTTATTTTTTGTAGGTCTCTGATATTTCTTCTCTGCAATGCCATAGGTCTGATCAAACTTGGATGTTCCAAGTGGAATTTACGTTAACTTCCCCACAACTTGCTTATTTTTTTCCTTTCTAGGAGATCTCACTTGTATAGCGTGCCCCACACAAAATAATTGATATAAAATTCTGAAAATTGTACCAGAACTACTAAGGGTTGTCCACTATCCAATGCAACTTGTATCACTCAATTTGGAAACTCTAGGAATAAGTTATGATTGTTTTACCCGGAACACCTGCTTGAGACTAGTCAATAGGACTAGTCAGATACCCTATCTTCCACAGGGTGTATATACAAATGTAATATGACCCAAAATCTGAAATTGTTACCACAGATACCTTACTAATTTTTGTGAATAGCCTCCATATTTTAGGGTCTGAAACATTACAAAAAACAATTTATAGAAAAAATTTTGTAATGACTCAATTCAGGATGATTCCAGAACCCTATCTTAGAAAGGTTGTATATCCAAAAGTATAAGGCCTCAGGATCTGAAATTCTAACCCAACGTACCTTTATCCATCTGCTAAATATCGTCCAATTCGTTCCTTTTGAATCGTTTTATAAAAAAAATTATAGTGAAAATTCCAAGGTGTCTCAAATGTAGCAGCGAAACCCCAAGACCTTGAGCTCTGATACCATATGTTAGGAACCAAATATCAATATAGCATAGAAAAACCTTAGAATAAGTACTCAACGCCTTGAAAAAGAGACAAATTTAGATAATAATCCTATTCGAGGGGGAAACCTCCTTATGCCCACATAAATGTTCAAATACAAGATGATTCCAAATGAAAATGTCTTCTTGGTATATATAGGAGACTAGGAGGTATAATTACAATTAATGGACTAAATCCGACATAAATAAAATAAAATTATGCCCCAATTAAGGGGTAATGAGCCACTATTTAGGGCTTAACACAACTCAAATGTTCTTCTCTACAACCTATTACCGTAGAAAATCATACTTTATTGGAATGTGCATCGTCTTGGAGTGCATCACTGGATTCTTTGAGATATTGATGGCACTTGTATTATCACAATATATTGGAATGGGATCATCATAATCAACCTGTATATCTGTCAATGTTTGTTTCATCCATAGTACATGTGTACAAAATGATATTGTTGCAATATATTCTTCTTCAGTTGTAGACAATGATATTCATGATTGTTTCTTGCTTATCCAAGATACAAAACACTCACCCAATTAGAACTTTGTTCCACTTGTACTTCTTCAATCATCAATGCAACCTACCCAATATACATATCTGTAAGAAACAAGTGATATATAATTTCATTTTGGATACCATAACCCAAATTCTTTTGTACCCTTTAGATATCTGAATATCCTATTTATTGTTAGAACATGTGATTCCTTTGTTGTTGCTTGAAATCATTCCACATGTCCAACTTCCTGCATTACATCTGGTCTAGATGTTGTCACATAAAGTAAGTTGCCAATCATTGACCTATATTGCCTCTAATCATAGGATTATTGATTGGTTTTCAATCCTCCATTTTGAACCTCTTTAGCATTTCTTTGATATACTTGGTTTGAGAAATAAAAATTCCTTGGTTACTTTGACATATATGAAGACCCAAGAAGAAAGACAATTCTCCAAGTAATGACATCTCAAACTCATTTTGCATATCCTTTTCAAATTTATGGCTCATCTTATCATCATCACTTCCAAATATAATATCATCAACATAAACTTCAATTAACAAAATATTATCTTGATTTATCTTGATGTAGAGGTTGTTCGAAGATTGTCGGAAGAACCACAGTATTTAAGACATCTGGTTGTCGACGTTTCGGATCCGAAACGTCGACAACCAGATGTCTTAAATACTGTGGTTCTTCCGACAATCTTCGAATTTAATTCTCGCCACAGAAACCTATTTGAGTAGAGGTTGTTGTCTGCATTTCCTTTTTGGAACCCTTGTTGTTGTAAATATTTGTCCAATCTGGAATACCATGCTCTGGGGACCTATTTGAGACCATACAATCCCTTATTCAACCTGTAAACATAATTTTCATTCTCTAACAACTAAAATCCTCCTGGTTTCTCAATGTATACTTCTTCTTCTATATCCCCATTTAGGAAAGTTGATTTCACGTCCATCTGATACACTTTAATATTCTTAGAGCATGCATAATCTAGGATCAATTTGATTTCTTCCAATATGGAAAATGGGGAAAATGTATCTTCAAATTCGATACCTTTAACCTAAGCATATCCTTTACATACCAATCTAGCTTTGTTCCTAGTAACATGTCCATCTTCATTCAATTTGTTTCTGAAGACCCACTTTGTGCCAATCACATTCTTGTACTTTGGCCTTGGAATCAATTCCCAAGTGTCATTATTCTCTATCTGATCCAACTCTTCATCCATGGATTCTATCTAGAATTCATCCTTGTTTGCTTCTTCAAAGTTGCTTGACTTGATCGAGGATAAGAGTGCTAGATGCAGTTGTTCTGGTGAACGAATTCATCTTCTAGTCTCAACTCTTGCATCTGTGTTCCCGATAATATGATATGATGAATGATTATTTTGTATTTGTTTTCTAGGTGTCTTTGGAGGTACTTGAATATCTTGATGTTCTTGTTCTTCTACTTCTAATTTCTCTTCTTCATCTTCCCCTTATGCTACTTCTTCTTTCTTTGCTTCTTCTTCATGAACCTATTCCATTGAATCCTTTTCTTCTTCCTTTGTTTTTCATCCACCTGTCTCATCAACCGTCACATATTTGATTCTTTCCACAAATTTGTTGAGCCTCAGATTGAAACATTTGTATGCTTTCCTTGTGCTCGAGTACCCAACAAGTATGCCTTTGTCCACATGAGAATCGAACTTTCCCATTCGACCATATTCTCTCTTGATGTGGCATTTTCTTCCAAAAAATTTGAAGTGCTTCACATTCGTTGGTCTTCCTTTCCATAGCTCGTATGGATTTTTATCACTATTATTTATGAGCATTACTATGTTTTTAATATGAATTGTTGTATGCATTGCATGTGCCCAAAATACATCTGCCAACTTAGAATCCATTAACATAGTTCGAGCCATTTATCGTACTGTCGTTTTCTTACTTTAAACAACTCCATTATGTTGAGGTGTCCTAGCAACGGAGAATTGTTGCAGAAATCCATAAATTCCTTTGATGTAAACTCTCCTCCATTGTCAGATCTTGAACATTTTATTTTTCAATCCATTTCATTTTCAACCATTTCCTTGTATACCTTGAAGTTATCAAATGCTTCTAACTTCTTCCTGAGAAAACAAACCGCAGTCATCCTTGTATAATCATCAACTAATAACATAAAGTATTGCTCACATTTTAAACTCTTTGTTCTAGTTGGTCCAACTAGATCAGTATGCATAATTTCCAACGGTCTTGTTGGACTATTCCTTTGATTTGAATTCGGTCTTTGTTTTCTTTCCTTGTTGACAATGCTTGCTTAAGGTGTTGGTTGGCTTCGTGATCTAGAGAATTACTCTGACTGCTTCATTTTTGTTGACTTTGAAAAGGTTATCAAATTTTATGTGACCCATTCTTTTGTGCCATAGCCACACTTCATATTCCTTTCTTATACAACACTTTTCATTATTTCACTTAATACATATATGTTGCTTGAAGTTCTTACAATTGTTGCAACCAATCTTCCTGGACCTGTTATTCTTATCTCGTATTTTTGTGAATCAAACACAAGTTTGTGACCTTGGTCACACATTTGACTTACACTTAGGATAGTATGTTTTATATCTTCCACTAGTAGAACATTTTATGTCTTGGTATCCTTGTTTCCAATTATGACTATGCCTCTTCCAATTATTCTAGTTGAGTCGTCATTTCCAAAGGAGACTGATCCATCTCTTTCCTTTCTCAAGGTTAGAAACTTGTCCTCGTCACTTTTCATGTGCTTTGAGTAGCCACTGTCAACATACCAACCACATTTCTTATGTTTAGCTTGTAAAGCAAGTGTGAATTCTTCATTGTTGAACTGATTCTGCTTTTTTATCCATATTCTTTGAGGTTCTTGTATGTGATTGTTGTTATTCTGTTGTGATTCTCTTGGAGGAATAGTCACTCTACAATATTTGGCCATGTGTCCAAAGTTGTTACACTTGTATCCTTCTATCTCAGTACTCACGGATTCAAACCTTTTGTAGCTTTTGTTTTGTGTTTCACTCAGCCTTCTTGAATAATAAATATGTGCATAACTTTCATGGTTGTATTTGTTCCTATTATTAGCTCTGCAATTCACATCCTTATGTCCAAAATTGTTACAATAATAACATAAAACAAGAAATATAGTTTGATAACTAGGATTTGTAGATATTCTAAAATGAGTTACTCTTTTGAATCCTTCTTCTTCTTCTTCTTGAGTCCTTTTTGTTTCTGATTGTCGTTGATTCTGAAATCTAAATCTTCTAGGTGGATGAGTGTCTCTATTATCTTCCTTGTAAGACTTCTTGTCTCCTCTTACTGTATCTGCATAGCTTCTTGGTTGTGTTTCTTGATCTGTTGTTTTAGAGCTCAATCCCTTTTCCGTCTTACTGTATCCGATTATGTACTTGTCATGATTTTTCTTTTGACTGCTAATAATATCGCCAAAACTTTTGAGTTACTCTGCATGTTTTTCTTTTGAAGGTATTTTCTCAATGTGACAATCTTTGCTTCCAAACCTCCAACCTCCAATGATCCTCTCTTTTTCTTCCAACCAATATTTGAGTGCTTCTTCAATTCTTTTGTCTTCTTCAAATAGGATTTTCAATTTAGTGATCATATGTTATATTTATTCAGAGTTGGAATTTTGAGATTCCTCTTTTCTTTTTAGATCTGCCTATAGTGACTTGTTTTTATTATTTTCCCTTTTTACAACTTCTATGGAACTCATCAATTCTTCTTTGTAGTCAAATTCTACATATTCATATTATTCTTTGGTGCCTTCTTCATCAGAGTCTTCCAGTTCCATAAATAGAACCCTTTATTCCTTGCTTTCACTATCTTCATCTTAGCCTGATGAGGTGTTATCTTCTTTTGTGCAAAATCTTTTCTTGAAAAAACAAATTGGTTCTTTTGCATTTGTACATTTGTTTTCTATTTGAATCATCTTCTTCATTTATTTTATTTTTATTATGGGGACATTTATTAGCGAAATGACCAATACCGTCACAATTAAAACAAATCAATAGAATCTTACCTTTGTATTTGTCGTTGGTTCCCTTTTTCAGTCTTCTGACGAAGTTGGCTACTTCTTCATCGTCTTCTGAGATTTCTTTGTTGCTGCTATCTGACTTTGTCTTTTGATTTCCTTTTTTTTTTTTACTTCTTGGATTCTTTGAATATCGCTTCTTTTGTAACTAGATTCCCATGTTCAATTCTCATTTCATATGCTGTGAATATTCCATGTAGCTCATCCATGCTTATCGAATCCAGATCTGCTCTTTCTTCTAGTGTAGAGATCTTAGGATCAAATATCATTGGAAGAGATCTTAGTACCTTTTGAACAATTATAGATTCATCAACTTCTTCTCCCAATCCTCTAATTGCATTCACTATTTCAACGACAAGTAAAACGTAGGATGAAATATTTTCATCTTCCTTCATCTTCAACTATTCAAATTGACCTCTGTAAGTTTGAATCTTTGTTTCCTTAACTTTTGTGTCTCCTTCATAAACATTCTAAAGTTTTTCCCAAATCTCCTTTACAAAGCTGCAATGCATAACTTTGACATATATCGAATCACCCAGACCATTCAGAAGATAATTTTTGGCTTTCAAATTATTTAGATTGAGTTTCCTTCCATTTTCATTTGTTGTAGGAATAGCGGGTTCTTTATATCCATCTACAACTGATTGTCAAACCTCAAATCCATGTTCTTGTACATATGTTTTCATCCTTCTGGTCCATAATGCATAGTTTTTTCCATAAAACTGTGGTATTCCATTTCTATACATATCATTGCTCTCCATGATCTACCTTCTAGCGGTTAAACTAGTTCCTAAAGGAACCTGCTCTGATACCAATTGTTGGGTTACTGAGAGGGGGTGAATCGGTAATAGAGAAATTAAATCCTTTTTAACCATAGTAAATAAGTCATGTTTATATTTATGATCAATTTACCATTATCATTCAACAAGTGCGGAATAAATGAACCATGAACAATGAGCAATAATACACATACAGAGTAAATCAGTCTTTTTTACGTGGAAACCTAATGTGGGAGAAAACCATGAAATGTTTTTTCTTATATGTATTTAAGAATTACATCCATTGGAAGCACAAACTACCCTTTTTTTCTCGCTGCAATTGGAAGGAGGCTCCAACCCCCTATGTTTTTCAGGATACAACCTGATGGAAGATCCAACTCCCCAATTCTCTAGCTACAACCAAAAGGAGGCTACAACCCCCTATGTTCTTCGGCTACAGCTGGAAGGTGGCTACAACCACCTATCCTATCCTCGTCCAACCACCTTGAAATATAAGTGTCAAATGATGAAACAACTGCCATATTGTCCCTGTGAGATATACCATTGTAAACATGTACCAATATGTGCCAACAACATGTAACCAACCTATACCAATAGCATGTAATCAATATTGTACCAGAATTCAGTCTGTACCAATAGGTACGTGACCTGTATATGTTGCAGTGTGCGTATGTGTGTGCCCTATCTATACTGCATCCTACATATGTACGCAACCTATATATACTACACCTTGTGTACACCTTCATAAATCTAGGGTTTTCACCTTTTCTAAAACTCATACACTTTGATGCCTCTGTCAAATCAACCTGCAACCTGTCATTGTGTCCAATTTGTAGTTGTTCCCTATGCATACATAATCATACATGTCTCTTAACCAAGTGCATCTATATCTCTCTATTCATGTACCATACATGTGTATACAATCATGATCAAGTGTAATAACCCTCACATGAACTAGAAATCAAACCCTCACTGATATGTAGCCTAAAACTTCACAACCAAAATCCCTCAACCATGTACCATAAAAAAACCTCAATACTAACAAGATGTACTGATGATAAATATCAGATATGCCAGCACTGTATTTCTGTAGATATGACCTATACAGTAAGTTCTATACAACTAGTAGCCTCTTTAGGGAAAATCATCAAACCCCCATAACCATATCTCATGTAGACAACAATATCCAACTACTCATAAAAGTAAGACATGCCTTTTGGACCTATAGATAGATCTATTATACCTGATCATTGTAGACCTTCCTGGGAAATTGCATTCATACTCTGAGAACCTAACACCCTCAACAACTCAAGCTTTCATATATTTTCAACTATACACTCTATTTTATAATTTCATCCCATGTACGTACGCGACCTCTTCCACTGCAGCCCACGCACACCTAAAAAACTAGGGATTTTTAGTATTTTTGCAACTTAGAAAATTGTGTCGTCAACCCTTCTTTCTACCTCTGACTTGTGTAACTTCATATGCATCAATGAGTACCTACAATAAACCTTACACAAGAATAAATATTCAATGTGCTCAATAGGTGTTCATAGGAGACCCTTTATCTCTTACTTATTGTTGGCACAGGGGCAGACCCAAGGTTCACTCCAAGAGCGCACCAACAAGCCCTAACTATTGGCCCTCTCGGAAACACCTGTGAAGTAGATGCAATCTCACCTACAGTAGCTATGGGGGGGTTGCAGGACAGAGATGTCTACAACCAGGGGAATATCAAGTGGTTCTTAACACAATACAACACAGTCTACCTAAATTACTTATCACTAAGATCTACTCCACCTTCTTATATATATATGATCTAATACAATAATGCAATAACAGGATATCACAAACAAAGATAAAGCATCAATCATACACACATAAATCCATATATACGTGGTTCGTCCTCTCTCTAGGGCTACGTCCACAGAACTGTGCTTATGATTTATTAAAGTAAAGCTTAAAGTTCTTATCTGCGCTTCTTAGCTAGCAGATCTTGTTTCTCTTCTCTCTCTCTCTCCTTCTTGGGCACCCAGCTGTAGGACTTGATCTCCGCACCCAATTGAAGATCTTACAATGCCAGAAGGTTCTTACTCTTAGCCCTTCTTTCGCTCACAATACAATATTATATCAATGAAAAACAATCAATAACAATGCTCAACAATAGTACCGACCCGACCCAGGTCCTCTTGACCTCTATTTATACATTACAATAACTCACCGACAGCCTTAGGCCGAAACCTAGGTTCCAAAACCCTAAATACCAAAACCCTAGGTGTCTAAAACCCTAGGTCAACTTGATCCACTTTTTCCAGGCTTTGCCAACCTGTCTTTCCTTCCTTCTCGTGCGGTGCTCCAAAGCATCCAATGGTCATTTTATTGAGTTTTCCTAGATCCCTCTTCCTTTTTGATCTGTCATCCTTGATCTTCTCGTCCAATGTCTTGCTTTTCCATACCTCACTCCGTCTTCTTTTCTCTTTTGCTTACTTCAACCCAGCGACAGTCACTATGTCTCCCACAAAGTTTGTTTTTTACCTTTTCTCCCTTGTTCTCTTCTTCCTTCCATAACCAAGGGCCAACAGGCCCCAAACACTCACTTGTGACTCGTCCCGAGGCACTTTAGATTTGATCCTTCTATTTTTCTTCAGTTGTGGACTACGTAGTGCAGCCTTTACTTTTTGATTTATGCCTCTTATTCCTCCTTGTGCAGACTGTCTTTTCTGTGTCTGGTACCCAGTTTCAACTGCACCTGGTACCTAGACCCTTTTCCAGTTGTGTCTACTGGGAACTGTGAGGCAGTTGGTTTTCATATTACAACTTCAGTCGACTCCCATTCACCAATCCTTCCTTCCATTCTCCCTTCAATGTTTTCAGTTGTGTAACTCCTCCTTCTATAACATAGGCGATCTCATATGATCCTAGCCAATGCATTCTGAACTTCCATGTGTTAATGACCAAAAACACACCAGCATTTTTGAAAGAGTGATTCCTAATATTGTAGTGAAAATTTTGACAGCTTCCCACGCTCCAAATCAAAATATTATTGGACCATTGGAAATATTATGATTTTTAGTTAAAAATCGACTATTTGAACGTGCAAAACGGATATTCCATGGCTGAGAAAATTGATTTTTCCCGAAGGCAGTTTTTTCTGGAAATTCTAACTTTCGGTGGTTTAGGCGAACAGGACGACTGTTCATTAACCACCGAAAGCTGCGCTTTCGGTGTAAATTCACACAGAATCTTTCCAGTTAACCACCGAAAGCCTGTGTGTCCAGAATTGAGCGAGTTTTTGCACAGATCAAGGATTTTTGATATGAAAAGATTCGGAACCTTTTCCAATGCATGTCTAATGAATTATCAGATCCA
>SNQJ01S0078435.1:16890-33216 GCA_010110895.2 Picea sitchensis
TGAATGCCATAAGCTATATTGAGTTGTCCCATTGATCCACATTCACAAAATACAAAAACATTCATTTCTTAAGTTACCAAGCACCTTTGGTCTGCAACCACAAAGGGTTTCTTGGAGTGATAACACCATGGGTGTCTTATAAACTTACTATCATATATGAGTACTAAGTCACCTTGCTTGAATGTCTTCTTCCTTATGTGTCTGTCATGATATGCCTTCTCTCGTTCCTTTTGGACCTGCTGGTGGAATCCTGTAATGAATCAGTCTTCTTCCAGTTCAACCAATTGTGCAAACCTCTCTTGAACAATGTCAGTATCATCCATGTATGTAAATGCAACAACTCTTAAGCTTGGTACCGAGTATTCCATCGGGACAACAGCTTTGAGACCATAAACTAACTTGAAAGGAGTTTTCATTGTTAATTTCTTGCAAGTGGTTTGATAGGCCCATAGTACTGCAGGTACTCTTAAGTCCCAGTCATCACTATTTACAATGCAAATCTTCGTTAATGTTGTCTCCAAGATATTATTGAATGCTTCAATTGTTCCATTTTCTTGTGGATGGTAAGGTGTGCTCTTCTGATGGTGGACTGCAAATTCTTCAGTCAGGGCTTCAACTGTATTATTGATGAAATGTGTGCCTTGATCACTCATAAGGATTTTGGGGCATCCAAACCTGGTTATTATGTCATCAAATATAAAATGTGTAGTTGTAGTTGCACTACAGTCTTTAACTTCTCTGGCTTCGGCCCATCTGGTTAAGTATTATGTCAGAGTAATGATATACCTTGCTCTTGTGCATTTTCCTGGTGGGTTTATAGGTCCCACGAAGTCAATGGACCACTTTTCAAATGCTTGTAGGGTCATCTGAGGTGCTAATCAGGGATGATTTTAAGGATGGAAATTTATTTTAAAATGTAGAAACCTTGGCGAATATTATTAATCCTTCATATGTCAACTATAAATGTTTGACGATATTTTTTTAAAAATATACAAATTTCTAAGTATTTTATATAGTTTTTATAAAATTTTGGCGATTTTTAAGGTAAAAAAATTTAATCCTATAGAACTTGGGTGAATGATTTTTAAAATAATGAATCTCATTTTTGGAAAAACCATGGAAAATTAGCCCATGAGCGAAATTTAGCCCCTAAAATCATCCCTAGTGCTAATGAAATTTCATCTTGTATGGATGGTTTCCCAACTCTCTGTCATACATCACAGGTTCTAGAATAATCCTTAACATCTCTGTGTAAGGTAGATCAACTCGCAGGACCTTCTGTGCAATCGCTCTCCCTACATAGTGTCCTCCTGCGATGCCTTCATGAGATTCTACAAGGATCAATGGTCACTCTGTCTCCATAACACATCTTCTTAGTATCTCATCAGGTCCTAGTTTGTATAGCTAACCAGTTATAAGTGAAAAGTCTGTAGCGCACACCACGAGTTGTTTCTTTTGGGGAATTGTATACTCACTAGGTGCCATTCCTATTGACAGAAAATGGACTATGTCTACAAAGTGGTCATCAAGATTCCTAATGGAGAGAATATGTGCATTCGACAGTGTATCCTCCAAACTAGTGGGTTCTTCACCATGTTCCAGCCTCGACAAGTGGTCAGGACCCTTGTTCATTCTTCCTGGCTTAACTATGATTTCAAAATCATATTATTGAAACAGTAGAATCCATCTACATATCTACCCCCCCAACACTAGCTTGTTGACTAGGTACTTCAGCGTAGAGTGATCTGTGAACATTTTAAAGTTTCCTCCCAACAAGTAGTGTCAGAATTTTTACAGTGTGTACACCATGGCTAATCCTTCTCTTTCTGTAGTGGTATAGTTAATTTCTGATGTAGATAGCTTCCTACTAGAAAATGCTAATGGGTGATCAATGTCTCCTTTTTCCCGGCTGTGCTAACACAACTCCCAATGCAATGGATGATGCATCGACATGCACATGAAATTATTTTCTCCAATCTGGAAAGACCAGAATGGGCACAGTGACCATATTTTGTTTCAGTGTGTCGAAGCTCTATTGGCATTCATCTGTCCAACTAAACTGGCAATCCTTCTTCAGTAGCTTCTCCATCAGTGTTGTAATTTGGGCATGGCCTTTAATGAATTTCCTATAATAGCCAATATGTTCTAGCGTAGTGCGCAGTTTTTTAACGGAAGTAGGAGGTGGTAAATCAACAATAATTGCAACTTTAGATGGATCAACCAACAATCCCTACTTGCATACAATATGGCCTAATAACACTCCAAATGGTGATAAGAAGATGCAATTATTCAAATTTAAAGCAATTTGGCACTGCCTTCATTTATCCAACATTAGTCTTAGACATTCAATATGGTTTTTAGCAAACTAAACACAGTCCAGTCATCAAAATAGGCTTCTAAGAATTTGTGCAAAAATTATTTAAATGCTTCAACCACCACCCTGGAGAAGATGGTTGGGGCATTATTCAGTCCAAATGGCATCATTGTATATTGGTAAGATCCCCATTATGTTGCAAATGTGGTCTTGTGGCGATTCTCCTTGGAAATTTGGATCTGATGTTATCTTGAGAATCCATCTGTAAAAGAATACACTTCTTGACCTCCCACATTGTCTAACACTTCATCAGTGAATGGTGTAGGGAAGGGGTCATGCAGAAAGGCATCATTCAACTTCCTGAGGTCCACACAGATTCTAATTTCACCTGTCTTCTTGTCTTGTACCACCATAGGGCCGATCCACTTTGATTCTTCGATAGGTTCAATAATCCCTGCTTCCAACATTTTGTCGAGCTCAATCTTCACTTTTTCCTTGTATTTTGGGTTCAATATGTAGGGTCTTTGCTTGACTGGCTTCGCATATGGTTTCAAAGGTATTCTCACCTCTCACATAGCTCCTTTGATTCCCTTCATATCAATGAACTTGGTTGGAAACAAGTCCTGATATTCATGCAATAACTCTGTAATCTTGTAAACGGTAGCAGCGTCCCAATAATCTCTGATATTGGCAAGCTTCGGTGTCTCATTTGTTCCAATATTGACCTTTTTTATCTTGATTGGCTACCCAATAAATGGTAGTTCAACTCATGGTCCCTTCACATCTCTTTGGCCTTCTGTTTCAATGATGTTTACCTTCCTCAGATCATCGTCAGCATCGGCATTGATGTTGTAGAAGCCATGTAATTTCTAGAGAGGTGCAGTCCATTCATCCTCCTCTTGTTCCATAGGGAAGCTAAATGCCTCTTCAAATACCTTCTGTCTCACAATCTGTAATGCTTGGTCTACTGAAGGATATTCATTCTCAAATAAAAGGTGGTGATAAATTTTTGAATCATACCTTCCCAATCTGCAGTGACGAGGCACAGCTCCGCTTGAAGGTACCAGTTGATAGGGGTCGTGTCCAATGTGTTAATGAATCTGTGCACCCATTGTTCTCGAGGAATATTTCTCCAGGCCTCTTTGCATCTTTGCGCATGGTACTTTGGGCAACTTCGATCGGTATACATAACTTCGCAACTTACTGCTTGTGATGAGAACCATGTTGTCATCAAGGTTTGGCATTGTGTCCAATCAGTGATGTTGCTTTTATGTGTCCCCCACCATCTTATTGGTGTGGCTTTCAGGGCCTCATTCATTGCTAACAATATATTTTGTATTGGTACACTTGTTTCAAAATATGATAAGAAGGCTTCTCAGGGATTCATCCCATCAAATGTGGGTAAGTTACATACTCTTTTATCGATCCAGCGAACTTCTCTAGTTAATATAGCACATCTTTTGGTAGATACTTCATACATCTTGTTCTACTAGGTTTCCAATGCTTCTTCTGAATCTGATGAACACGCATTATCACTTCACCAACTCAGATTCTCGTCAGTTGTAGGGTTGATGTAATCCTGTTGTCTAGCTATTTGTTTATATATGTTTTCCAATTCATATGCATGATCTTCTTCTCTGATGGGTTCTATGTATCGCTGACCCTCATCTGGATCTAAGGGTGCAATGACCCTAAGGCCATCTTTTTCAAATTTCATATGTCTTTTCTTCAAATCAATAATAGTGGAATTGTTAAAGGCCTAATCGATTCCTAGCAATGCAGGGTAAGGGCAGTTTTCATCAACAATTTCAATTACTTCAAAATCTGCAAAGGTTCTAACTATGTCTATGTCCACAGGGACATGCTCCAATCTTCCAAATGGGATGGCATCTTGTTTATTAGCCATCCTAAGCCTTACAAGGGAATAAACTAAATTTGGTTTTCCCATAAGTGCCCAAGTTTGCTTCGTCATGACATTAACCTCCAACCCTAAGTCGAGGACCACATAGTCTATGTCATACTCTCTTATATGCGCATTCAAGTGTAATTCTTTGTTTGTCCTTCTCCTTTTCCCAATTTGGTGTACTGCCCTATTCAGCAAGGGGCCTATCTTTCCTATCTCATATTGCTTGATTAAATTATGAAGTTCCCTTACAGTGTTTTCATCCTGGATTAGCTTAATACAAGTATATAGAAATTCCATGAGCTTGCTTACCTCTTTTCCTTACTTCAGCAAAGCCAACAGATCAAATGCCTGAGGCATTCCATATTCTCTTATTTCTAGTTGTGTTTTTGATGAGGACCCTTGGTCCCTCTTGAACTCCTGTCTTTCTTCCTCAAAGATTTGTCTTTCTTTCTTTGCATCAAAATCATGAGTCTTCTTCGCAACTTTCCTGATACTTGAATCTTCTGCGATCTTTCCTTGAACCATTCTATCTTCTCCTATAGTAGCTCCTCCTCGAGTAATAACAGTGACTCATGGGTCTTCTCCATGAGGTTCAGCATATATCAACTTTACATGTGGATTCTTTTGAGGTCCTCGTCTTTATTGAAGCTTAGCCAATAGCATAGGGAAATCTTGTATAACATGCTCAAAAGAATTGCAATAACTGCAAGTAGTACAAGGGTTTTGACAATCCCTTGCTAGATGTCCTGGTTGCGCATAGTTATAAAAAATTATATGTCCTCGTCCTTGGCCCATTCCTCCTCCTCATCCTCTTCCTCTATATCCACCGCGAGGATTGAAGTTTCCTCTTCTCGAGTAGTTGTATTGCATAGTGTTTCCTTCTTGTTGTACTTCGCCTTGGATCTTGTATATATCTCTTGACCTTTCATGCATGAGGTCATAGGCCCTATAGTCTCTATCATCATGCCCTATTGACTTACATAAGGTGAAGTATAGGTTTGCAGGTGTCTAAACATACTTCTTCATGTAATAGCACTCACCATGGCGATGTCGGTTTCTGCATACTTCACACCAGGGCAGGTTAACTTGCTTCAAGGGGCTCGGTTCTCCTGAGGCCAAATATTCGTGAATCAGGGGACAGTGTTCCTTATAATGACCTTTTTTTCTTCATCTTACACCCCATATATCTTCTCTTTTTTCCTTTCCCTTATCCTTCTTCATATCCTCGACTTGTAGAGAAAAACTAGTCAATTGGCTCAAGATTTGGCTCATACCTAAGCTAGACTCTCCCATGGGGGTTGATTCAAGCTTCATGGATATCTCCAATGCTTCTTCCTGTGAAGAAATCTTCTATTGCATCAAGGGAACTATGATATGTGGTAAAAGAGCAGCGATGAACCATTCTTTGTTTTGTTCATCAGGGATATTAAAAGTCAATCTTCTAGTTATGGTCTTGAATCTCTGATCAAACTCCTAGACGAGTTCAGCCACATTTTGCTTGATCTCCTTCAGCTATGTAATACATTGTGACTCCAACTTAGTTTTTTTAAACTCTGTAATCAGCGCGTTCTTGATCTCATTCAATGGTTTAGGCTGTGCAAGTCCTTGGACAAGCTTTATGTACCATCTCAATGCACGGTCTCTGAGCGTAGTGCTAAAATGGTTTCTTTTAAAAGCTTCATCGGTAATATTTTTAATGTTCCATATAGCCTCACACAGGAACCAGTGTTGATCAAGATCTTCAGATCCATCTCCTCTAAAGATATGGAGCCTCATCTCATCTTCCATGGAGCTATCTAGATTTCCTATCTGAGTAGATGTTGAACTGCTAGTAGTAGTACTCTGATGATTCTGGCTATTCTAACTAATTGGTACTATTGATGAGGAAATAGGAGGGTTAATAGTACTTACTTTGGTGTTATATTTAGTTCTCGAGGTTTTTGGCTTGTTTCGGCGAAGTTCTTCAACTTCCCCTTCTTCTTCTCTAGTGGGTTATGAATGTTCTTTGTCTGTCAGATCTGCCTCTTCTCCACTATAGAAACCTTCTTCTCTATAGTTTTTCTTAAAGAGGTTCCCAAGGTGAACCCCTCTAAATACTCTTCCACTATGCGTATGTCCCGCTTCTGTGTCATTGTCATTATCCAAGTTCTTAAACATTAGTCTTTTCAAATCCACCCGATCTACTGTATTTTCAAGACGTTATTTTCATGCAGCAGTTGTTGGACATAATTGTCATTGATGTCAACATGAGAATTACATAACCAGAAGTCCAAATCTCTGGAAGAAGAATGAATTGTTGATCATGATAAGATCAACAATCCGATGATGTTCAGAAAGGCTACCACATGAAGAAATATCTGAAGGAAGAACAGAGTGTAGAATATGTAGTCGGGAAATTAGGAGTCGGAAGAAGGGAGGTGCTCTAACCTATGAAATACCGAAATTTGAAATTGCGATTAGATCTAGACCATTGGTTCGAGGACTAGTTTGAGTTGTTGATCGAACAAGAAATGAACTTGTGAAGTCACGATTCACGAATTCATTCTCGACCGTCAGATCATCCAAAAAGATCACAGCCATTGATTGTTCTGAAAAGAGTACAATCGTTGATTGTACCAAAAGGATCATAGTCATTGATCGTTTCGAAAGAATCGGGACTGTTCGTTGTCAAGGATGGCATGTGGCGAAGGATCGTCATTTCGTTGACTCAAAGAATGGAAAATTCAAACGTAATTGTTGTTGGAACTCACGATATGGGAGGTCACGAAGAGATCCTAGCCATTGGTTGGAAGGCGGGCACGTGTCACTGGATCAACAAATTTGGGGATTCGTGATTCAGAGAAACACTGATGAGAGTTGTTCGAAATCCTGAAATGTGAAAATGCGAAACACTCAGCCCTGGGTCATAACCCATGGTCACGAGAAGGGGAGGAGCTAGTGCAGATAAACTCTATTTCAACGATCACGACATGGAATGTCGAGAGCCTTCATCATAAGAATGTCGAAATGAGAAATCGTGATAGAAATCGTGGGCCTTCGGATCTGGAAAATGTTGGAGGGTCATTAGATTGAACCAAGGAAAAACGACATAGCAGACCACGTTAGCTAAGGACACATGGCATACTTAGACACTGACAGGTGTCAAGTTGATATGGCATTGCAGGCACGTGTATATCATGTATATGAATGACACATGGTAGATAATAGGACTGTGACACGTCATCAAGTGACGTAAGTGTTTATGTCACCCCCGGCAGTCTCACTTCAGAGTTTTGCATTGTAAGCAAAAACTCTAGTGTCCGGAAGTCCCGAACGTCAAAACTCTGAAACGGACATGCGTCAGGTGATTTACAGTCAGCGAGAGTTGAATTGTTGGAGGTCACAAAGATTCGAAGGTAAAATGCCGAAATCTCAGTAGCCACACATCCCAACGCCTGATTAAGACACAACCGTTCAATTAAGGAAAGAAGGGATTGGATTAAGATTTAAGGTGGACCGTTGATCTCCTCCATGGAAGAGACATGAACCGTCTGATCGTATCGGCGATATCACAACTGGGAGTTTTGTAAGGAGCAGTGTCTCGAGGTCCCAAAGGTCTAAGTGTCGAAATCCCATCAACCATATATCTAGATACATGATTAAATCATAGACGTCAGATTCAATAGTAAAAGGATGAGTGTAAGATTAAAGATGACTGTTGATCTATCTCCGCAACTTTAATGTGAGCCATCCAATTGTACCGACAATATCATTTCGGGAGATTTGACATGTTGTGAGTCACGAAGACTTGATGGTAAAAACACCGAAACTCTCTCAGTTGTTCATGCCATCAGAGAATGAATCATGACCGTTTATTTAATAAAGTGTTCATGCGCTCATCACGTCTAACGTGAGGTTACCACCATCAGTCATATGGTCTAGAGATTTTAAAGGAACAAAATTTAAGTTGCTTATTTGGTAAAGCTCATGGTTCTGTGACACACGGTTATATGAAATGGTTTAAAGGAAGTGCCTCCACGAAATTGCTCTCTTTGAAGTAAAAGAGATTTGATATCGATTATAAAGGACTAAATTGATCCATGACTGTGATCAATTTATGAAAAACCTTCATGGTATAATGAACCTATACACAGTCATGATCAAAAGAAAATAAATCATGAAAATATGAATAAAGAATAAAAAGAAAAATGATATTAATTAAAGTTTAGATTATCATTTTAAATGAAAAGGTACAATGGTTCAAATAAGGGGACATGTTGTTTTAAAATTTCACACCAGTTTGAAGACTATATAAACGAGAAAACATGGTGAGAAGAAAGTGTCTCTGCAGACTGGAAAAGAAGATTAAAAAGCTGAAGCAGATTCCAGGAAGAAAAGCTAATACCTATGCATTAAGGGTGGTTGGGTGGTGCAAGGGCAGGTTGGTGCCTGCATAAGGATTTGGTGCTTCCTTGTCAGTTGTAGTTGACTAAACAAGGGGGTCGTAGCCTCCTACCAGTTGGTGTTGGTAAACTAGGGTGTGGGTGCATCCTAATCAGTTGGTGTTGATCAAAGAGGAAGTACATCTTCCTTCTTCTATGTAACATGTAAAACAAATTTTGCAGTTAATAGAAAAGAATTTGTAGTTTTTCCCATTTGGGTTCCACGATAAAATACTATGTCAAAATTATGTTTGCATTAATATATGAAAAAGGTACAATGGTTCAAATAAGGGGACATGTTGTTTTAAAATTTCACACCAGTTTGAAGACTATATANAGGGACAGGACCTGATTCTACAATTGGTATTAGAGTGGGTTCCTTCAACACAGTCTAACAAACTTGAAGGCAGATCTTGAAGATGGGTCAACAAGAAGGGATTTCTAACAACAAAGCACCATTGTTCAATGGAGAAGGCTATGCTCTATGGAAAATAAGAATGAAAAACTTCCTCTTAGCACTCGGTTTTGATATCTGGCAATCTGTTGTAGATAGGTACATTGCACCAACTACTTCACCCAAAGACTCTGGAGGAAAGAAAATCTGTGATGATAACTCAAGAGCAGTTAATGGAATTCTAGCTGGGTTGACTAATTCTATATGTGTGAAAGTTATGCATTGCAAATCGGCCAAAGAAATCTGGACAAATTGGAAGTTGTATATGAAGGAGATGACAAAGTCAAAGAAGCTAAACTACAGAACTGCAGAACTCAATTTGAAAATCTGAAAATGAAAGAAGAAGAAAATATCGCTGAGTACTTTCACAGCATAGATGAAGTGGTCAACTCAATTAGAGCAGCAGGAGAAGAAGTTACAGATAAAACTATTGTGCAAAAAATACTAAGGTCACTACCTATGAGATATAATGCAAATATCTCTTCAATAGAATATAGATCCGATCTAAAAACACTCACAGTTGATCATCTCCATGGAATCTTTACAACATATGAAATGAGAACACGACATGATAAATCAACAAAAGATGAAACAGCCTTCAAAGCATCCAGGACAAATACAAATCAGAAGCAAAATCCTTAATCTAATCATCACGAAGAATATGATTTGGAAGAAGCCAATTTCATTAGAAAACTTCAGAAAGGTTCAAGGAAGTACAAAGGCAAGCTTTCGTTCAAATGCTTTAACTGTGGAAAAATTGGTCATTTTGCATCCAAGTGTCCTTATCCCAAGGAAGACCCTGAAGATCAAGAAAACAAAAATATTCAATATCAGAAAAAGGAAAAGCCCAACTTTAAGAAAAAAAATTACAAAGGAAAAAAAAAATTATTCAAAAGAGGAAAACGACAGTTCGTCTGAGTCCAATGATAACAATGAATTTGATGATGATGAAGTCATTTTCTTAGGTATTGAAGAATCTAATGAAATAGAAAAAATCAATTATGAAGAAGAGCCAGAAGATGAAGCAGAAGTCAATATGGAGGAAGAACTTCTCAGTGCTCTGAATGAATTAAGAAATTACAAAACCAGATATAGACACATGAAAGGTTTTTTAGTTGAACAAAAAGAAAAATATGAACAAAAGGAAAAAGAAATGGAGAAACGCATGAGCAACCTGAGAAAACAAATTTTAGAAGCAAATAAGATCGAAGAAAATCTGGAAAAGTCTCTTAAGGAAAAACAAATAACTTGTGAAAGAATGGAGGCAGAAATAGTTCATCTAAAAAAGAAACTGGATGCAAAAATCATTCAAACAAAATTTGAAAATAGCTCTAAAATATTAGATAAGATTATTACAGCTCAAAGGGATCCTGAAAATAAAAATGGAATAGGTTATTCTCAAAAGGAAATCCATGTTAACTCAAAATCTTATGCAAATTCTCTTCGAAGTACATTCAAGAAGAAGAATGAAGAGAAGACAAGTAATGACAAGAGCTCCAAAAAATTACCTCCACTCATAAGGAAATAAGGAAAGATAATACCAAAGAAGATTTATCAAAACAGGTATCCTCGCATTTTTCTTGGTTACTACTATGCTTTCTCTAATTTTGGACACAAAGCTATAAACTGTAGAGCATATAAAAAGAAGAATCTGAAGGTTAAGAACTACATCCATAAAGATAAACAAGTAGCAAAACCATTTAGAGGTAGAAACTATAACCCCTTTGCACCCTTACAAGAAGGGGACTTACAATGCTTCAGATGCCACAACCATGGGCATAAATCCATTAATTCCAAACTAATGGAAGCCTCATAACAGTCCAAGTTAATTAGAGAGCAGAAGAAACTTTGGAGAGTAAAAGCATCCAAGAGGGATTGCCTTATTGCCCTGAAAACTCAAGATGAAAAGGATCTATGGTATGTTGACAGTGGATGCTCGAAACATATGATAGGTAACAAGAACAAGTTTTTAGACTTAAAGAAACAAAAAGGTAAAGTTACATTTGGTGATAATGCTTCAAGTAACATACTTGGGAAAGGCACTGTGAGCCTTGGAAAAGACAAAGCTAGAAATGTACTACTTGTCAATAAATTGAAGCCTAGCTTATTAAGTGTCAGTGAAACCTGTGATCAGGGACACTTCTATATCTTTGACTCTCAAAAGTGTGAGATTAGGAGAGAAGACACAGGAAAATTAGTTGGCACTGCTCCTAGAACTCCTGAAAATGTATACATACTAAATGCTAAATTAAAAGACAAGTGTCATATAAATTCAGTAGATGAAAGTTGGCTATGGCATAGAAGGTTGGGGCATATTAACTTTGACAATCTTTTGAAAGTCAACAACCTTGGTGCAGTAAGAAACTTGCCAAAAATCATAAAACCTTCAAACGCCATGTGTAGACACTGTCAACTAGGGAAATAAACTAGAGTAAGGTTCAAGGCAAAAGAATACACAACCTCGAAACAGTTAGAACTTGTTCACACTTACCTATGTGGACCTACTAGAACCAAGAGCTTGCAAGGAAAGTCTTACTTTATGTTACTCATTGATGACTTTACTAGAATGAGTTGGATATGTTTTCTAAAAGAAAATTCAGAAGCACTCAATAAATTCAAAGCTTTTAAAACCCTTGTTGAAAATGAAAATGAGACAAAAATAAAATGTCTTAGATATGAAAATGGCAGTGAATTTACCTCAAGAGAGTTTGATGTCTTCTGTGAAACTCAAGGAGTGAAAAGACAATTCTTTGTTGTTAGAACGCCCCAGCAAAACAAGATTGTTGAAAGAAAGAATAGAACAGTTCAGGAGGCTGCAAGGACCATGCCAAATGAAGCAAAATTATTAGATGGATATTGGAGGGAAGTTGTAAGCACAACAGTATACATATTGAATAGAGGTCAGCTCAGGATTAATTGTGATAAAACCCCTTATGAATTATGGTTTGGAATGGCTCCATTAGTGAAATATTTCAAAGTATTTGGAAGTAAATGCTACATCAAAAGACTAGATGAGAGTCTTGGAAAATTTGATGCCAAATCTGATGAAGGTATTTTTCTTGGATATGATTCAAACAAAAACGAATATAGATGCTACAATCTTATATTACAAAATATTGTTGAAAGTGAAGATGTCAAAGTAGATGATCTAAAAACAATAAAGATCAAAAATCAAGAGACCATATCTACAAATAAAGATGAATATGATGATGAGACATTTGGCACCCAACTAAAAGAAGTAGAAGAGAGTGAAAAAGAAAGGGAAGAAGATGATATGGATACTAGTGATAGTGAAGAAGATAGTGAATATGGAAGGATAAGAGAAGAATTTCCAAGAAGAGATACAAGGACACCCTCAAGAATTATTTAGAAAAAGCATCCTGAAGAATTGATTATTGGAGATATGAATGATGGAGTGCAAAAAAGAAGACAACTATTGTATCAAACAGAATTTGCATTGTTGTCACATATTGAGCCAAGCTCAATAAAAGAGGCATGTAAAGACAAGAACTGGGTTAAATACATGAATGAAGAATTGGATCAAATTGAAACAAATCAAACTTGGGAGCTAGTTCCTAGACCAAAAGATAAAAATGTCATTGGAACTAAATGGGTATATAAAAATAAAATGAATGAAGATGGGCAAGTAATCAGAAACAAGGCCAGATTAGTGTGTAAGGGGTATGCTCAGGTTAAAGGAGTAGACTATGAAGAAACATTTGCACATGTGGCCATATTGGAGGCAATTAGGATGTTCTTAGCTTTCTCCAGCTCTAGAAAATTTAAAGTGTACCAAATGGATGTCAAGTCATCATTTCTCAATGGAAATTTAGAAGAGGAAGTCTACATTGAGCAACTAGAAGGATTCCAATTAAACAACAAAGGGGACTATGTTTTCAAATTGAAAAAGGAACTCTATGGATTAAAACAAGCACCCAGATCATGGTATGCAAGGTTAGATTCTTATTTACAAAAACAAGGCCTCAAAAGGGGATCAGCAGACAACAATCTTTATTGCAAAATTGATGGTAATAACTTGATCATTGTGGAAGTGTATGTTGACGATATCATTTTTGGTAGTAATGAAATACAAATGAGTGAAGACTTTGATAAAAAAATGCAGCAAGAATTTGAAATGTCCATTCTTGGCGAACTAAATTTCTTCCTTGGATTACAAATAATACAGTCCAAAAGAGGAGTTTTTATCCATCAGTCTAAAATGTTAAGGATATGCTTAAGAGATTCCAGTTAGAGGATTGCAAACCTATTAGTACACCTATGACAGTTGGATGCAAACTAATCAAGGATGATGAGTCCAAAACTATAGATACAAAATATTACAGATCAATGATTGGTAGTTTGCTCTATGTAACAGCTTCTAGACCCAATGTCAAGCAAGTTGATGGGATAGTGGCTAGATTCCAAGAAGAACCAAAGGAGAGTCATGTTCAAACTGTAAAAAGAATCTTCAGATATTTAAAGGGAACCATAGATTTGGGTTTTTGGTACCCTAGCAAGGACTCATTCACATTAAAATCATATTCAGATGTTGATTGGGCAAGAAGTATAGATGGAAGAAAAAGTACGAGTGGCGGAGCATTCTTTTTGGGAGAATTACTAGTTTCTTGGATAAGCAAGAAACAGTCTTCAATTTCTCTGTCAAGCACTGAAGCTGAGTATATTGCAGCAGCAAAATGTTTCACACAAGTAGAATGGATGAAACAAACTCTACAATATATCAAAATAACATTTGAAGAACCCACCATTATCCACTATGATAATACAAGCACGATAAGTCTTTCCAAGAACCCTGTTCAACACTCAAAATAGAAACACATCCACATAAAATAGCATTATCTAAGAGATCGGTCTGAAAATAAGAACATTAAATTGGAATATGTTCCAACACAAGAACAGATGGCAGATATTTTTACAAAACCCTTAAACAGAGATGTATTTGAACATCTCAGGCAAAAACTGGGAGTAATTCTTCCTCCTACTTAAATCTCTCAAAAATCTAATGTATAAGTGGGCACCTATCTAGGGGGAGACAAAAATCAACGCTAGAAAAATTTACTCAGTTATGACAGGCAAAGTGTGATTGTAGGAGAAAATACCAGGTGTCAAAATAAAAATTATACATACAGATCATAAAAAAAAAACCTTTGCCATTGATGCCAAAGGGGGAGAGTAACTTCAAAGGACGGAAGCATTACCACAAGGGGAAATTGTGTATGAAGTTTGATTGTTTCCCTCAATGACAAAGGGGGATATTGTTGGACATAATTGTCATTGATGTCAACATGAGAAGTACATAACCAGAAGTCCAAAGATCTGGAAGAAGAATGAACTGTTGATCACGATAGGATCAACAATCCGATGATGTTCAGAAAGGCTAGCGCATGAAGAAATCTCTAAAGGAAGAACAGAGTGTATAAGATGTAGTCGGGAAATCAGGAGTCAGAAGAAGGGAGGTGCTCTAACCTATGAAATACCAAAACACGTAATTGCGATTAGATCCAGACCATTGGTTTGAGGACTAATTTGATTTATCGATCAAACAAGAAATGAGCTTGCAAATTCAAGATACGAGAAGTCATTCTCGACCGTCAGATCATCCGAAAAGATCACAGCCATTGATCATTCTGAAAATATCACAGTCATTGATTGTACCAAAAGGATCATAGTCGTTGATCATTCTAAAATCATCGGGATCGTCCATTTTCAAGGATGGCACGTGGCGAAGGGTTGTCATTTCGTTGACTCGAACAATGGAAAAGTCAAACGTAAGTGTTGTTGGAAATCATGATATGTGAGGTCGCGAAGAGATCCTAGCCATCGGTTGAAAGGTGGGCATGTGGCATTGGATCAACGAATTCAGGGATTCGTGAATCGGAGAAACACCGATGAGAGTTGTTCGAAATCCTGAAATGTGAAAATGTGAAACACTCAGCCCTAGGTCATAACCCATGGTCACGAGAAGGGGAGGAGCTAGTGCATCTAAACTCTATTTCGACGATCGCGACATGGACTGTCGACACCCTTCATCACAAGAATGCCGAAATGCAAAATCGCGATAGAAATCGTGGGCCATCGGATCTAGAAAATGTTGGAGGGTCGTTGGATTGAACCAAGTCAAAATGACACAACAGACCACGTCAGCTAAGGACACGTGGCATACTCAGACACTGACAAGTGTCAAGTTGATATGGCATTACAGGCATGTATATATCACGTATATGAATGACACATGGCAGATAATAGGACTGTGACACGTTATCAAGTGACGTAAGTGTTTATATCACCCCCGGGAGTCTAACTTCGGAGTTTTTCATTATAAGCAAAAACTCTAGTGTCCAAAAGTCCCGAACGCCGAAACTCTGAAAGGGACACGCGTCAGGTGATTTACAGTCACCGAGAGTTGAACTATTGGAGGTCACGAAGATTCGAAGGAAAAACACTAAAATCTCGACAGCCACACATCCCAACGCCTGATTAAGACACAGTCATTCGATTAAGGAAAGAAGGGATTGGATTAAACTTTAAGGTGGACCATTGATCTCTTCCATGGAAGAGACGTGAACCATCTGATCGTATTGGCGATATCACAACCAGGAGTTTTGTAAGGAGCAGTGTCTCGAGGTCCCGAAGGTCTAAGTGCTGAAATCCCATCAACCATCTATCTAGATACATGATTAAATCATAGACGTCGGATTCAATAGTAAAAGGATGAGTGTAAGATTAAACATGACCGTTGATCTATCTTCACAACTTTAATGTGAGCCGTCCAATTGTACCAGCAATATCATTTCGGGAGATTTGACATGTTGTGAGTCATGAAGACCTGATGGGAAAAACACCAAAACTCCATCTGTCATTCATCCCATCAGAGAATGAATCATGACCGTTGATTTAATAAAGCACTCATGCGCTCGTCACATCTAACATGAGGTTACCACTGTCAGTCATATGGTCTAGAGATTTTAAAGGAACAAAATTTAAGTTGCTTATTTGGTAAAGCTCGTGGTTTTGTGACACACGGTTATATGAAATGGTTTGAAGGAAGTGCCTCCACAAAATTGGTCTCTTTGAAGTAAAAGAGATTTTATATCAATTATAAAGGATTAAATTGATCCATGACTGTGATCAATTTATGAAAAACCTTCATGGTATAATAAACCGATACACAGTCATGATCAAAAGAAAATAAATCATGAAAAATATGAATAAA
>SNQJ01S0078435.1:33259-53072 GCA_010110895.2 Picea sitchensis
AAAGAATAAAAAGAAAAATGATATTAATTAAAGTTTAGATTATCATTTTAAATGAAAAGGTACAATGGTTCAAATAAAGGGACACATTGTTTTAAAATTTCACACCAGTTTGAAGACTATATAAACGAGAAAACGTGGTGAAAAGAAAGTGTCTCTGCAGTCCAGAAAAGAAGATTAAAAAGCTAAAGAAGATTCCAGGAAGAAAAGATAATACATATGCATTAAGGGTGGTTGGGTGGTGCAAGGGTAGGTTGGTGCCTATAGAGGGAGTTGGTTCTTCCTTGTTAGTTGTAGCTGACTAAACAAGGGGGTCGTAGCCTCCTACCAGTTGGTGCTGGTAAACCAGGGTGTGGGTGCATCCTGATCAGTTGGTGCTAATCAAAGAGGAAGTACATCTTCCTTCTATGTAACATGTAAAACAAATTTTTCAGTTAATAGAAAAGAATTTGTGGTTTTTCCCATTTGGGTTCCACGATAAAATACTATGTCTAAATTATGTTTGCATTAATATATGAAAATTTGATATAATTGTTGTGTCACTGATTCACCCCCCCTCTCAGCGACAGGATCTGATTCTACAGCAGCATCTTGATTCTCAGCTTCATAAAGTGCAGAAAATTTCCTCTGGGTCCTTTGAAAAAAATATCTCCTGGCTTAGCTATACGATTCTACTCTGTCAACAGCAAATTCGGTGATATACCCTCCAATGGTACTATCAAACCAATGATCTCCTTCTCTGAATACAGTGTTGTAGACTCTTTTAACCCTCTAGATCAGCGTATACGTCCAAACCATAGGAGGTCTAGATCTGGTCTCAAACTGGGTGTCAGCTAACCTAGCCAACCATTCAAACAACTCCTGATGGATCCCTCCAAAGAAGATCTCGTGAATTTCGGTGAAAATGTATCTTTGTAACCAATCCTCAGTACTCAGCTTAGGGTTCTTATTTTGGGCTTCAGCGAATTCCCTCTCTTGATCTTCTATCCACTTTTGAATCTCTGTTTTCGATGGGAACCACCTTGAAATTCCCTCAAGAAGATTCCAGTCCTAGCAACGGAACCATTTGTTGGCATAGGGGCAGGCCCAAGGTTCACTCCAAGAGCGCACCAACAAGCCCTAACTACTGGCCCTCTCGGCAACACGTGCAAAGCAGATGCAGTCTCACCTAAAGTAGCTATGGGGGGGTTGCAGGACAGAGATGTATACAACCAGGGGAATATCAAGTGGTTCTTAACACAATACAGCATAGTGTACCTAGCTTACTTATCACTAAGATCTACTCCACCTTCTTATAGATCTGATCTAATACAATAATTCAAAAAAATTATATCACAAATAAAGATAAAGCATCAATCATACACACATAACACCAGATATACGTGCTTCACCCTCTCTCTAGAGCTACGTCCACAGAACTGTACTTATGATTTATTAAAGTAAATCTTATAGTTCTTATCTATGCTTCTTAGCTAGCAGATCTTTTTTCTCTTCTCTCTCTCTCTCCTTCCTGTGCACCCAGCTGCAGAACTTGATCTTCGCACCCAGCTGAAGATCTTACAATGCTATAAGGTTCTTACTCTTAGCCCTTCTTTCGCTCACAATACAATATTCTCTCAATGAACAACAATCAATAACAATGCTCAATAACAATACCGACCCGACCCAGGTCCTCTCGACCTCTATTTATACATTACAATAACTCACCGACAGCCTTAGTCCGAAACCTAGGTGCCAAAACCCTAGGTGTCTAAAACCATAGGTCAACTTGATCCACTTTTTTCGAGCTTCGCTAGCCTATCTTTCCTTCCTTCTCGTGCGGTGCTCCAAAGAATCCAACAGTCATTTTCTTGAGTTTTCCTCGATCCCTCTTCCTTTTTGATCTGTCATCCTCAATCTTATCGTCCAATGGCTTGCTTTTCCATACCTCGCTTCATCTTCTTTGCTCGTTTTCTTACTTCGACCCAGTGACAGTCACTATGTCTCCCGCGAAGTTCGCTTTTTACCTTGTCTCCCTTTTTCTCCACTTCCTTCCATAACCAAGGGCCAACACTTATACTCTCCAAGTAGCTTCCTCAAGGGGTTACCTTCTAACTAACTTAAACCAACTTCCTTCTTCTAGGGCTAACCCACTTCTAACCACTTGTCCACTTATAACCTCTTTATCCACAAATAGTAAACTCACCACTTCTAGTTGCAACTAATTTATTTTTAATTATTTTATTTTTTCAACAACTTAACTCATGATTAACTCTCAATTACAACCACTTTGACTAGTAAACTTCTCTGGTAGCTTCTAGAATAAATTGACTTATTTGACCTTCTAGGGGATTCTAGATAACTCATGAGGGTTATCCAACTTCACAAGGCCATAAATCTATAACTGTGAGGAGTTATGTGACATTCCACATATCACCGGAAATGGAATGACATGTATTATCCATCTAGAATAGTATTACCTTCAAATCCACTGATATTCATACATTTCTACTTCAAACAATATTGAGTCCCTTAACCATATTGTTTGTGCTACCATACTTGATTCAAGGGTTGAAATCAATGACAACCAACCCAATTAATCAACAAATGTGTCCCAAGTAATTGATATATTCTTGGTAAAAAAAACACTTACTAAGCTTAGCATACAATTGATGTTGCCTCAACACTTGCAATAACAATATCAAGTGATGTTCATGCTCTTCCTCTAACTTAGAATAGATAAGCATGTCATCCAAGAATACGATGAAAAACTTATCCAAATAATTTTTGAATATGTCATTCATTAAGCACATAAAGACAGTTGGTGCATTGGTTAGCCCAAATGGCACCACTACAAATTCATAATTCCCATACCTGGTTCTAAAGGTTGTCTTATTGATGTTTTCTTCCTTGATTCTTACTTGGTGGTATACCGATATCAAGTCTATCTTTGAAAATATGTTTTCCCCTCTTAGCTGATAAAAGAGGTCATCAATTTTTGGTAGAGGGTATTTGTTCTTCACAACAGATTTGTTCATCTATCTAAAGTCAATACAAAGCCTCAATGTTCCATCCTTCTTTTTGACAAAGAGTATTGGTGCTCCCCAAGGTGAAACACTTGGGAATATGTACCCTTTCTTCAACAATTCTTCCAGTTGCATTTGTAATTATTTTAATTATGGTGTACTCATTATGTAAGGTGTTTTTGATACTGGGGAAGCTCCTGATACTAAATCAATAGATAAATCTATCTCCCTCTTTGGTGGCAACCTTGGTATTTCTCAGAATACATCTTCAAACTCTTGCAGTACCGAAAAATATTCAAGGCTTGGCCCTTTTGCATTTTTTGGTTACTCCATATGGGCCACATACAATTGACATCCTTTCCTAAAACATATCTTTAGTTGTAAGGATGAAATCTCCCTTATATAAATGGTTCTTGGAATTCCTTTCACAATGCTCTATTTTCCTTCTTTATCAAGACATGTAAATGTCATGTTATGACAATCTAGGACAACATGGTTCTTGTCCAACCAATCCATTCCAATTAGAATATCATAATATCCCAATGGATAATATTTAGATCAACATTAGTATTCACTCTGTTAAGACTTATGGTACAACCTCTAACCATCTCATTGATCCTTCTTTTGGTTCGAGTGGCTAGCTAAACCAAACTTGATTTTTCAAGATTACCTTTCTCCAAATGTAATATATCAACTATTTTAGGATCAATGTAACAATGGCTTGCTCCTGAATCAATTAAAATAGAAACAAGTTGATTAATGATCTTACCTTCCACCTTGATCATATTGGATTGGTACTCTGCTTGTCGATATTCTAAGGCTGCGTGGATTCTTTCCATGTCTTATACTATTGTAGCCTCTTGGATGTTTTACATGGTCTTCACTTTGTCTTTTCTATGAGGGAAATCCTTGTACATGTGGTCTTATTTTCATCCCCAACAGTGTATTGGTGGTCTCCCCATTTTTCCCAAGGAGTCTTCTCTCTTGGATTCATCCTTAGCAAGATAGTCTTGCTGATTTTTATTTGGGATATTTCTATTGAAAATAGGTTTGAACCCTTTCTTTCTCTGATCAGAATTCTCCTTCTTCTTATCCTTCCAAGATTTCTACAAAGACTTGATGCCCTTTCCTTTCTCATACAGGTACTTATCCTTCCTAGTGGTCTCATTCAAAGTCCTAGGCTCATCATATTGAATCTTATCTTTATTAAATGAAGGCATTCCACTCAAAAACCTTTTTATTTTCACCTTCTCATATTTTATAAACCCCACATAGTTTAGCAGAACTTATTTTCATACTCTACCATGGTCATGCTTCCCAGCCTAAGTTCAAAGAACTCCTGCATTTTCTTGTCATAGAATTTCTATGAAAGTTACTCCTTCTGGGAATATTTCTTAAATTTCTTCCAAGTGATCCTGCTCTCATTATGTGCTCAACTTGCTTAAGTTGATCCCACCACATAGAAACTTTGACATGTAGATGGTAAGTGGAAATTTTGGATTCTAGGTTTGATGAGTAGTTATGAAATTGAAAACACTTCCTAATTCCAAGAAACTATGCCTAAACATCATCTTCCCTTTATCTTTCACCATCAAAGGATGGTGGCTTAAGCTTCCTCAAATTTCCTTCCAAACTATCCAATTCATGTCTTATTCTTTGGTGCCTAATAGGAGACACCTCTAGACTACTTATGGAATATTCAGATGCATAAAATTTCCTTGATAATTAACGTGAGTGATTTCTATGATTTCTGATAGCACTTATTGAATAACCAACTCTTATGTAGTTAGTTCTTCTTTAATGATATATGCCCTCTTCCTCCTGTCTCGAGTTTGATCCATTCTTTGTTTTACTCTACAACTTATTTAGGCTTTGCATCACTTGAGAATTTATCTGATTTTGTTATCTTATAATCCTCTCATTTTATTCTTTGTATCTATGTACTTGTATTCTCAGGATTCTCACATTCTCTATTAATGTTTATTGCTCCCCTCTACCCTTATGTCCATTTAATTCTGTCTTTAAATTACCAACATTGATATTTTGTTTGTTGGCTTCTTTATCATGATTGAATACTCCCTCTCCTTCCCCCATTTATTGAACATTAATTATTATCCTTAACTAATATTTATATACCCCCTAACTTTGCAAAATGTGCAAGCAACCATTTTTGTTAGAAATATGCATATCATAAAAAATTGTCAATTAATGCTACATGTCCTTTTTTCTTCTCAATTTATGAATATTTATATCATAAATATCCAATTTATAATAATTCCATGTTATTATCCTCTTAATCATATTTCCAATGAATATACTCATGCCCTGATCCGATATATGAGCTGAAATTTATGGCTTCCTAAAAAACCACTTTCAACCCATTTGTGCATTTTCTCCACTAGTGTAATTTTATTAAAATGTCAACTTCAGTCAACTGCAAACGAAAATGCGTCAGTAATTAGAGAAACGTTTGTATTAGTAATAGATAATAATAATAATTACAAGGAATTCATAAAAACTCTCATATTTTCAATATGATTCTCCATTCAAAAACTACAACAATCTGGAAATGGCCATTTTGCCCTTTTTCACCTCTTTTTCTAGACTTAGAATTTTTGGCAAAACTGGCTATCTCTCAATTTGTGCACTTCTGAAAAAAATTCAATAAACAAAAATTGTTTGTCTTGATTAGTTTATAAAATGTTGAGTAAATAAAAAAATTCATTTTTTTGATCTAGAGTCACTTTTCCTCCTCCGAAAATCTCAAAAACCCCAAAAAAGTGGCCCGAAATAATGGATTTTGGCCTATTTTAGCACCCCCATTCCAATCCCCTTAGGATTTATTCAGTTCCCTAGTGGCTTATTTATGTGTCTTCTTTCTTGAACTCTCCATGAATTTTAGCTTAATCTGGACCTTTGCCAATGATCTGGACCCAGATCTTTAAAAACCATTATTTCGCAATTTCTGACAAATCTAAGAAATGGACAATGACCCTCTCTGGTATTTTTGTATATATCCTTTATGTGGAGAAAAACCCTAAGTTTCATCCCAATTTGATGTAATTTTCTTTATTTATGGCCAAAATAAGGAAATTTCTCCAAACTTGGTTTTTTATTTTTTTGAAACTATGGAACAGTTTTACCTACAAGGAAATTTGCACCGTCGATCTCAAAATCAAAACTAATCCTAATAATCTTTCTTATTGTCCTATCAATCCACCAAGATCAACTTTTAATATTCATTCAAAGCCTTTCATCGTAGTCAAAATTCTTCTCCATCAGTCATATTCCACTCCGACAAGCATACTGTGATGAATCTAACAACCCTCCAGGTTGGAGATCAACGGCTTCAATTACTTCAAAGTCTCTACTTGAAAGACTTTTAACATTCCCCTCCTTCTCCTTTTCACACTAGGTATTCAGGTGGGACCCATAGAGATATAAGACTAATATTGCATCTCATCCTCCCGTCGATATATGGCTCAGATCTCTTCTCAGAGTCCCCCCATCAGAGTCATTTCTCACCTTCTCTCTATAGGCCTCTGAAAACCCTCCTCTAATGAACAAATGAGATTAATTCTCATATATTCACTGATCTACGATCCATATCTCTTCTTGGAGTCTCCCCATCGGAGTCATTTCTCCCCTCCTCTCTCTAGGCCTCTGACAACCCTCCTCCAATGAATGATTGAGATTAATTCTCAGCTATTCATCGATATATGATCCAGATATCTTCTCAAAGTCTCCCCATCAGATTTCCTCCACCCCAACATTTGAGGCTACTCCAACCATTGGACTCTAACGACCCCACTGCATCCAACGGTCCAGATAGCTTCTCGGATTCTCCCCATCAGAGTGTCTCCACCCCAGCATATAAGGCTACTCTAACCACCCCACTGCATCTAATGGTCCAAATAGCTTCTCGGAGTCTCTCCATCAGAATGCCTCCACCCCAACATCCAAGGTTACTCCGACCATTGGACTCCAATGACCCCACTACATCCAATGATATAGATCTCTCATGTATATACCTTGATAGATCAACGATCCTTGTTGTTTTGTAGCTTCTCCCATTGGAGTCTCATTGCAACCTAATTCCAGAATACTTTGATGACTTCATCCTCCAACCAAAGGCCAGGATGATCTCACCACACCAAATCAATGGTCCATATCATCTCAACACCAAAACGTGGGTTTTTCTCCAGGTTAACAGTCTGATCTCTCGATCTTCGATATGGTGGACCCCACAACATAAAATTGTATGCCCAGTACAGGATTTTGTATCTCTCTTTTCATTACACAGAAGTAATGCAAGGTTCCCTTTCATTAATAAACTCTTATGTCAAGCATTTCCACATGCATGTGGGACAGAGAAATAACGCCCATCGCAGATCAACGATGGAAGACCCACACAAAGTTTAGATCGACGGTTGTTGAGCGATGGTTTTCTTGTCAAGAATAAATATCACTTATGTTTCTCTAATCATGATGGAGGAAGTTGTTGGAATCAACTTGGATCCGATTTAAAGGGGTGAAATATAGGGTTTAAACAACAAAACGCCCCCCCTCTGACATTGTTCAAAATCCATTAAATGATTTCAATTCCAGAACTTATGTCCTGGCATGTAGCAGGCCCTTGAAGGTCTGGTGTTGTAAACCTACCACTATGATACAAATTTGTAACGTACCCAGCCACCCACAGGCTAGGCATGCTACTGCAAATCTCACTTTTGAACTAATTTTGAATTCTGATAATTTTTTAATTAATAAAGAGGCATGAAAGTTTCACATGCAGAGATCAAGATTCATGGTACAACATAAAAGAAATGAATATAATTCCATACACAGCAATGACCAGTAAGCATGCATATTATAAACACAAATCTAAGAGATAATAATTAATACACAGCAAAAATGAATATAAAGGTAAATGAAACCATGACAGAGAGAACTTATATTTAACAAAATGATTCACCAATTGGTTGCAGACCAAGGACGTTCCACCCAACCGTAGACATTGTTGTTCCAATTCTCAACACCAATGTCACCCCTGAGTTAGAGCTATGAATCCATAAGGATGGTTCCAAGCTGTCACTCATCTTTCCAAACCAGACAACACTTAAGATCTCATAGGTTTCTCAACACATAGCAATCCAAAGTACACCAACTCTCTTCTCTCCAGCCTGCACAACGCAAGAGAATGGACCCTCTTCTCTGCCATGAAGTCCCTCAGTTTTTCCACCTATTTCCAAGGCTCCAGTGCATCTGGTCAAGAATATCCATGTTGGGACTCTCAGGATTCACAGTTGTGAGAAACATTTAACACATGCCAATGCATTTCAAACATGCAGGCATTAATTCATGGAAAGAATAAACCAACAGTGACTACAACCAACAAAAAAATGGCTCCTCTTCAACAATTCGTTTTTTTTTCCAAGACAATATCAAATTGAATGAGGAATGATGAATGGGTGAAAGAGTGAATGGAGAGAGAGAACAGAATGAAGAGTGTTAACCCCCAAAATAGGCCAAAGATGGGTTTATATAGTTATTTGGAAATTCAAGAACCGCATGGCCTTCCCCAAGAAGCTCATGTAACCATTTTTGTCAATTAAAACAATTATGGGTATATAAAATATAATAAAAAGACTTAGCCCCCTAAGCCCCCTCTCTTGTGGAATCATATCCCCCTATAACTCTTTTCCTTGTTCGTCTAGTAGCCAACAATGTAGTTTATTATTAATAATGATCAAGACATTACATTTCCTATGCATGTTGGCCTCTTTTAATTGTTTGGGCACTCTGGCCTTTCATAAATTAACAAAATACATTATTTAATATGGGGACTCAAAACTTGGGTATTACATCAACAATCCAACAAGACGTCATACTAAGAATCACTAGTATGATTAATATGCCAATAATCATGAAGCAACTACGATTTTTCAAAAAATACAAGTGTTAGAATCTCTAGCATGATAAATATGATAATATCATATAACAACTAGGATTCTACTACAATATTTGGGACTCTTTTCCTTTTTTTTTGTCTCAATAAAAACCCACCAAATAGTTGGTTTTCAAATTTATTATATCATTAGGTTCTCCAAAGGAGTTTTCACCTAAGGAATTAATTTTTTTATTTCAAAGGGGTATCTACCAACAAGCTATTTTTCAAGAACCCCACTATCTTATAATGACACATGGGTGTTTGATTACAAGAATATTGTTTTTTTTTCTTTTTCTTTTTTTTCTTTTTCTTTATGAGATGGTATTTATTTTCACATATTCAAAGAAGAGGTTCCCTTGATCACATCCAATTGTATCAAAGTGTCTTGAAGTTTTCACGAATGATGCCCTTGTTGAGCCATGAAGAAGGTATTGGCCCTCCTAACTATTTATACTTAAAGAATGCACTTTCTTCTAATAATATTTGAGATGAGGAGTAGGAAAATTCATGGTTTCATTAGGTCAAGTTGGCATACCATGGTGTGTAGTAGATGAGGACATTTTGTCTTATTGAGGGTTACTTGTGAAGCAATGTCCTCATCACAAGGTTGATGAATATTTCATCTAATTGAGGTTGATGAATCCTTAACTTCGCTATCCTAGTACACCTTATTCCATGGAACTATTTCTTGAATTTTGTAGCACCTTGTATTTACTTGATTTTCAGATCCAATTTTCCAATTGTCATATAATCTATCCATGTACAACTTCATGGAAAGTCTTTATCTTTTTGATAAGTAGCTTGAGCACCTTCATAGAAATTTCTTATGAAATTGTGCTCTATAAGTTTTTCATTAAGTACTCAATAGCATAAGGTATTTCACTTTTGCATGTCTTGGTGACATTTCCTTTTCATAGAGGCTCAAATAAGCCTTTGGAAATCACTCCATGGATTAATTGACCTTCATGATTCTTTGGTGATTTGCAAAAAACTAGCACTTGTTTTGCAATGCAAGGTGAGATTACAGAAGAAAAGATATGTCAAGAATTTTCTCTTCCAATAAACATATAAAATATAATTGGAAATAGTTCATATAAAACATATCTAAAAATGAGTCAATAGGTAGTTTTCATTTTTAACATGTTGATGAGTAGTGGCTATCGTAGACTACCCAACATGATTTTGATGATAATCTTTTTGTGTGATGCCCGATTGGAGTGATTCCAATGCCAAATTGATGTATATTCTTAGGGATATATCCAAGAGAAATGGGTTTTTGAAGGGAATTTGATTGATATATCAAATATACTAAGGAACGACTTGCATAATTGTTTGCAATTTCCATATTATACCAACAGTCACTCTTTTTGGTGTGCCACTTTTGTCTGATGTCATATTGAAATAATTATAGTAGGATATGAAATCATATTCATATAAATATATCAAATATAAATGGGTTTGAAAATTAATTTCAATTAATATGCCAAATCCATTGATGAACATTATGCATGGTAGAGTAGTTTACAATTTCTAGCTTGGACCAACAATTACTTATTTTGGGCACAAATTTTTCATCCAATTTCATACTGACATGATTCTAGTGGGAGATGAAAGTAGATTCATATAACTATATCCAATAGAAAAAAAAAAAAAAAAAAAAAATTAAAAAAAATTTGATTTGTATCAAATATACTAATGAATTATCAGGATCAAATTTTAAAAATGCATATTTTGGGACAAGCAGTCACTAATATAATTTTTTCATACGATATCGAATGAAGTGGTTATGTCAAATATGCTAATGAATTATCAGGATCCAGAATTTTAAAAATGCATATTTTGGGACAAGCAGTCACTAATATAATTTTTTCATACGATATCGAATGAAGTGATTCAATTTATATTGTAAACTAAATTGTGAGGAACATATGTCGTAGAAATGAGTTTTGAAAATGTATTTGTTTGATTCATCAAAATTCAACTATACCGATTATGCTTTTAGCAATTTCATCAACTCAAAATGTTATGGAAAGAGTTGGGTTTAATTTTCCATGGAAGTGCAAAGGATGCAATTTTTATGAAGGTTATAGAGTGTCAATGTGATGCTAATTTAATATTCAAAGGTATGAGGTATAAAATACCTTAACCCTTTCACATTGGGTTTTATTAATGATGATTTATAAATGCAACCTAATATGATCTAAAACTCTTAAATAAAAATGCAAACCTAACCCCAAGTGAAGAACATATTGCATTTTTAATACATTTTTTAAAGATCATATTAAGATTCCATGACTCCCTTAGAGACTGCACATCTAGGCTAGGTCATTTCTCTTATGTTGAATGTGAAGAGGTGATTTTGCAGTTGTTTTACTAGCATTAGTTGTTTTCCTCATGCTAGTACGCAGTGATTTATGCAGCAAGTTAGAGTTGTCACAAGCTACAAAAGTCACTTTTTGGTACCATTTCACCTATTTTTGGAATTGGTGCACGCTTGGAAAGTAGTTATTATTCTTAGGAGTTGGAAAGAGGTATTGTTATGGAAGAATAAGATGTTTCCCCTAAGATGCATATTTCCATGGAAACAAAGGTAGGCCTTGTAATGTCATTGTTGAGGAGTTGGAGAATACCAAGTTGTTGAAGGACATAATTCATTTGATTACCCATTAAATGACTGAAATATTGAGTATTTTCATGGGATTAAATTTGTTGGACATATTTTCATTGATGTCTTGTCATTGATTTCAACAGTCAATGTGATGATGAGTTGTTATGAACAACATGCAAAGGAATATACCTAAATCTTAGGAGAGGTAACGTATAAGATTTCACAAGATCAGCGCAATGCAGAAACACTATCAGGATCGAATTCCCAACAGATCAATGATCTCGATCAGTTATAATCCAAGTACAAAAACCAAAAATCTTAGAAGGGAAAGTGCATTGCAGAAACGCGATCAACATTGAAATCCCCACAGTAAAACTACAAAAGAATCAAGGAAGAATAATGTCAAATTGATGTAAGATTTCAAGACAAACCAGGACCGTCAGATCTGGAATTTACTCGAGGTTTAATCGGGGAAACTAATTTCGAGAGAATTGAGAAGTGGGAACGAATAACCCAAAGTGTTGAAGGCTGAAATGAATCTATACCATTGATCTGAAAGTGATCACAGTCATTGGATCAAGGATTCATGAGATCCCGAAATAGTTGAAATCTCGACAACCGTTGGATTGTGTTAAGATTTTCGTGTCAAATGTGGATCGTTAGTTGAATTCAAGTTACTCGAGGTTTAATCGAGGAATCTCACTTCGGGGGAATTGGGAAGTGGGAGCGAATAACCCAAAGTGTCAAAGTTTGAAATAAATCTGGACTATTGATCTAGAACTGATCACAATCATTAGATCAAGGATTCACGAGATCCCGAAATAGTTGAAATCCCGACAACCGTTGGATCATGTTAAGATTTTTGCGTAAAAGATGCATCATTATATGAATTCAAGATACTCAAGGTTTATTCAGGGAATCTCACTTCGGGAGAATTGGGAAGTGGGAGCGAATAACCCAAAGTCTTGAAGTTTGAAATAAATTTGGGTTGTTGTTCTAAGAGTTTATCACAGTCATTGGATCAAGGATTCATATGAACCTACAACCAGGAGGAGGACATGTGCCACGTCAGGAGATCCGTGTCAGCAAGGACACATGGCGCAATCAAATGGTGACAAGGTTCAAGGTCCAGTTGGAATTTTAGGTACACAAAAGTCTCAAATATGAGTGACACATGGCAGCCACTCGCCCAGTGCCAAGTCAGTAGTGATGTCAACAAGTTACGACACTCTGGGAGTTTTTCCTTCAGGGGAAACCAGCAATTACCCAAAGCACGGAAGGTTAAAGTCAATGTTAATCATTGATATAAGATCCTATGGATTCTCACATGATCGTTAGATCAAAATGTAGTGGAAAAATGATGTAATCTCTCCCAGGTTGACCACTTATGCGCTGACCAAATCTAGTGGAAATTGGAACAGCAATTACCCAGACCTTCGAACCCCTGAAGCTCTGAAGTAATATCTGACCGTCTATCGAGAAGGAAGATTCATGATCGAGATCGCTGACAGAACAAACACCTGGAATGGTTAAGGCCACGATCCTAGCTCCTGGACATGTGGAGGTTATCAAGCAGAAAGAGTGAATAAGAACTTCGGCGAAATTTTCTCTAGAAGAGTTGAATGACTACAATGACTGAAGTCCCAAAGTGTCGAAGTCCCGAAGTGAATGAGAATCATCCACTCAACTGTAGATCAATTCCTGACCTTCGATTTGTTTGAAACCTCTAGACAATCCAGGATCGATCATCTAACAGAAGAACGAATATTGACCATTCGATCTACTTCGGCGAAATGTACTTCCGAAAGTTGAAATATTGCAGAGGTTGGAAGTCTCGAAGTAAATAATGGTCATCCATATCAATGTTTGATTAAGACATAGTCGTTGGATTAAGCAGTGGAAGTATAGTGTAAGGATCAAAGCTAAACCATTGATTTGGTTCCAGGAATCATGCTAACCATTAGATCAATCCTTGTGAGAGGTCAAACTTCAGAAGATTGGATGAAAGAGAAAATGTATGAAGGCCAAAGTCCAGAGGAATAGATTCCATCCCTCGGTCACGGGTTATGAACACATAAGTCGTGAAAAGTTGGGAACATCGCTTGAATTAATAAGCCTGTAGTTTTTCGCATATGGTCACATGTAAATGTTTTGAAGGAAGCGCCTATGTAGAATTCAATTTCTTCAATAATTGCAGAGACATGGAATCGAGTTAAAAATGAAATCGATCCATATCGGTGATCGATTTATGAAAAGCACTCTAACTAATTTGAAAATCCATGTCACAATAGTATATGAATAATAATGAAGGAAACACAAATGGAGAGTAATGAGCCCACTGTCATTTGAAAAGAATGGTTTGAAGGAAGCACATGTTTTCAATAATTAGAGATGGGTTAAAATATTGAAACAATTTACAAAGAATTTGAAGTCTTTAACAAACTAATAATAATAATAATAATAATAGAAGGTATTATTATTAAAATGAATGAAAGGGTGCAATGATTCATTTTCAAAAGACACAAACATTCAAGTTCACACCAATTGGAAGATTATATAAACAAAGAAGTAAGGTGAACAAAAGTGGTAGTTGAATTTTTTGAAGTATATATATTTATATATAATGGATTGAATGAAGGTTCATTCTATCAGGTTGGTGCTTGTTTACAAGTTGGGTATTGTATGAGGATTGGATTCCTCACATCTCAGTTGGATCGGAGATCAACAAGCTGGGACTTATTATGAGGGTTGGATTCCTCATTTCTCAGTTGGATCTAAGAACTACAAGCTGAGCCTTGTAATAGAGAGTTGGGTCTCTCATAGTTGTTTGAAGTTGAATATATTCAAAGATTGATCGTATGTATTCATTCAAGTTAAATAAATAAATAAAATATTTATTCTTTTATATATTGGTTGAGAAAATGAAATAAATATATGGTGTTCAATTAATTTTTGAAAAGTGGAAAATTGTCCAAAGTTTTGTGACACTGATTCACCCCCCCCTCTTAGTGTCGAGTGTAAATTTCAACAAACTTGAGGTGATTGATGTGACTATCACATCCTCCTATAGATGATGAAACCTATTTATCCTTCATTATCCTCTACTTCCATAGATAGTAATTGGCCTAAAAATCACGATGATTCCAATATTAATGCAACCAACATTACATTAAACTTCAATAAATTGGTTCAGAATGCACTAATATTTCACCAATCAGTTATAATTACAAAGAGACAGTATATGTTGTTATACAATGTATTGAATGGAAGCTTCCAATGTAGGTGGAAGAAAAGTTTGATTAGGGTTATGGAGGTAGTTTGCCAACAACAAAGGATTTGCATGGTATACTTTATAGTTGTGACATATGCTAAAATAGGAAAGCACATATGATTCCTCAACAATCTCTAATTCAACAACTACATAATCAACAAATAACTCTTTAAAAAAACAGTATTTAGTAAAATACGGTAACAACAAGGGATTCCATAGCGACTAAATGTAGAAACATTCTATAGTAATAGGTACGTATATTTATATTACATATATGTGCATTAATGCATCATAGGAGATGACTTAAACAGTTGAGAATTGACTCACAACTAGGCAAGTGAAATGCATGCAAGGAAATTTAACCCTCTCCTATATATTTTTTCGATATTTTCATTAAACTTAAAAGACATAATAGATCAATGGTTTATAACAATAAACATGAGATGAAACAAAGTGAGGTGGAGTGACCAACTATCCCTAAAATAAAAATTGGATTGTGAATGCTCGAAATTGGCTATAGGAACAAAATGTAAATGACATAGATGGGGGTTTGATGAGTAGAAGGGAGATAAATGATACACATGCCAAATTTTCACTTAAGGTTGAGAGTATTCATAACAGTGCAGAACTAAAGTAATGAAAGAGAGGTTTTCTTTCCTTATTTTTCTTCTTGGGTGAACCACATATATCTTTTGTTTCTATGCTTTGTGTGATGTATTGATGTGTTTATGTGTTTACTTGCTTAGTGCTTGGCATAGATAAATGATAGATAGATATGTTGATTTTTTGTGCTTAATAATATGAATAAGTGATAGATCTAACCTATGTGAATGTGCTTAGTGCTCGAATATACTAGATCTGGTTGAATACTGCGGTGCTTTGTGATTAGGGTTTTTACTGCGAAGTAGATACTGGTTAAATACTGATGAACTGTAACTGCTAAGTGCTTTGATAGAATATTGTAATCACATATCTTTGTCCCAGCTAAGGTTGCATACACTGGAGTCCTGCAACCACTCTTTCCTCTACCTCGGGTGAGACTTCATGTGCTTCGCAGGTGTTGCTGAAAGGGTCGGTCGTTAGGGTTTTCTTGGTGCACTCTTGAGCATTGAACCTTGGGTCTGCCCATGTGCCAACACATTATTTAATTAATAATGTACTATGTAGTATCAATCTATACTGGCTAAAAAAATGGATCCATTAGCATTATTCATAACATAATTCACCAACAACATTGAATGACGGTGAAAAAAATTAGAATAACCTTTCCTACAGTGGTAGTGATTCAAGGCTATAGAAATAAAAAAACGCATCAACAAAACATCATTAATCCTTACTTATCAACATGAACGAAAAACCAGACATATTCGTATATCAACCCATAAAATACCACAAAAAATAACCATTGTTAAGTAATTAATTAACACTATGTTCAATGGCTACAAAATGGGTCAGTATAGTAAATATGAGGCTCTATAATGGGGAAAAAGCAAGGTTCATGAGATATAAATGACTATACATGATGAAAAATATGGGCCAATTGAGAAGTTCATCACTCCTCTACAACCATCCATTTCTCTTCTCAAGTCCCCGAACTACTCTCCCACAACTATATTTGGTTATTTATAGGTGTGTCCATCATCCTAAAGCATGGGAATGTAGTTTCCATAACTTCAATGGTTCTTGTGTATGAGAATTGTCAGTGTGAATGAGTCAATTCGAATTAGAATGGAAGAGTGTGCATGGGAATGGAAGAGGTTTTAAATCCATGAGCATAGAATTTATTAATCTTCCTCGTGATGTTTGTATCGAGCTCCATGCCCTTATAACTTTGTGAGGTATACTTCCTCACAAACCACCACATGCATTCAATGATTAACTTTACCACCCATGTTTCCCCTAGCTTGTAATTAATCATTAATTATGATCATCATGTTATGGCATGTGAGCAATTTAAATGTATCGTTGTTTAGATTTCCAGTAACTGATAGTGGGGGTGAAGCCTTGAAGTATTGGCCATAATATCACTAGAGGAAAGAGTGAGAAAACTATAGAGAGGGTTCATTATGTCAAAATGACCCCAAATTCTCTTTGTTGAAATAATAAGCATCATCCTGATCCCAAGGAAAAATTATTTAATGAGAAAAGGACTGGTGGTTGAACAACCAACTACCCCCAATGAATGGAAGCATGGAGGATCTGGTTGATGAGACATAAAAATGTCAGCCCGAAGTACCACAAAACGCAATTTCCTGCAGGCCCACATTGACCTGAGTTCCTTCTGATAGAAGGAACAAGACAAGTATAGAACCTCCCTGGGGAAAAAGGAGAGGGCATACAAGAGAAGGGAGGAGAGACCAGTCAGAAAGAAGAGAGTGTGTGAGGCTCTCCAGATCAGAAGAATAACTAACAAATTAAGTAGTTTTGGTTACTAGAGAGAAAAAGAGAAAGAATCTCTAAGAGTTTGTAGAAAACATGACCTGAGCAGAAGGCCATGAGCTTGATGTTGAAGAATCATATGATAAAACTTGCAGAGGCTGAGACAGAGAAAGGATCTCTGAGAAATTGAAAAAATTCCCTAGTGATAGCATGGCTTGGCACGGGGGTGGCCAAAGCGCTAAGAATGAATGCCTATGATCCTATGGTTGGGTGGAAAAGTCAACACTGACATTCAGTTGGATGGTTGTCACTTATAATAGATAAGTATTCTCATACGCTGTGAAATTGAACTGTAACTGTAAATTAAGGTTGGATATTATGTGAATATTTCAGGGATGTGCATGCTTGTTTGATGATTAGATTGAGTTCCTATATTTTTCTTGATTATTTTAGAAAGTAAGGAAATATATGGTTTGAACATTATTTGTACATGTAAATTATTGAGCCCATGTAGTGACTCAAGTTAAAGAAAATAAATTATGATTTCGTTGACCAGGGGCACAGTTTCATGTATGCATGTCTATACTTCCAGTTGTTTTAGGTCTCTTAGAAAAAGGGTTTGTCAAGCTCAGGAGACGTAGTGCGAGGGTGCACAGAACCTATGCAAGTTGTGTAGAGGTTAAGAACTCTCTAAGTTCTAAATTCCATGATAATCGCAATAAGTTCTCCCACACTTCATTTGAAGTGTTTGCAAGCTTAGAAGGTATAACTCTTGTGGAATGCAGACAAAGTCCAAGACCTATGAAAACCATGGGTTCAATCCCTTGTTGAAGGGAAGCGGAATCGTGAAGTACAGAAGGAGATACAACAGTCGTTGATCTGGTTTCCATGATAGATTTGGGAAGTTGGATCATACCCAAAAAGGATCTAAGTTATACAAGAATCTGGGAGTCCGGAGCTCCAGGGTGAATGAACATTGCAACGTCCTAAATGCGTCGAAGGTGACCTGTTGGATCGGTAACTTGACGATTGACCGACAATTGGCAGTCATTTACCCGCTATCGTAGGATTCATTCCCTTACTAAACTCTGATCATCTCCTCGATCATGAAGTAACGTGAGCCGTAGATATGAAGTTGTTCAGAATCGCCCCTTATTATTGGATCTATGTTGTGTTCATTCAGCGTTGAACTACTCTGAAATAAAAAAGGTGTTAAACAGTCGGAACCTATGAACGTCGAATTCGTGAAGTAATGTGGACCATGGATCTAAGGATCCTTCGGGACCCTTCTTAACCGTTAGATCGATCCTAGTGAAAGGATAGCGTAAATTACTCCAGTGAAGTCCTACTCCGGGAATTTAGACATCTTGGTTAATAAGAATATCACTGGAGCTCCAAAGGTCAGAGTGACATGGCATGCTAATGTCACCTAGGGTGGCATGGACCCATAGTAGGTGTGTCACTTGTCAACCCGACTCATGACTTTCATAGACCTTAGGTGTCAAATAGGCCTTGACACATGTCACTAGTTGATTGGACCACGTGTCACCCTTGTCTTCTTCCAAATGTCTTTTGTTGGATCTACATCGTGGTCAATCCAGCGTTGACCACTCCAAGAGAACAAGAGTGTTAAACGGGTGGAACCCCTAAACACCAAAGTTGTGAAGAAACAAGGACCATTGATCCTAGGATGCTTTGGGATCTCTCTTGATTGTTGGATCTAGACTGTGGTCAGTACAATGTTAACCACTCTGGGAGTACAAAGGAAACTACACGGCCAAACCCCCGAATGTCTAAGTCATGAAGCGATGAGGACCGTCGATCCGAGGAAGCTTCGGGATCTCTCTTGACCATTGGATCTAGACTGTGGTCAGTCTTGTTGGCATGTTTTTAGACAGAGGCAGAGTATGCGTGTTATTCATTGATGGTGAATATCAGCACGATCAGATGGCGAATATCAACACGATCAGTAGTGTAGCAATAATGGAAAGATCAGCAGTGTAAGCTCATAAGGAGGAAAACAGTCAAAGCACGACAAAGGTTTCATTTCGGAGTTTCGCAGATCGGGAAATCCAAAGGAAAGAGGTTTGAACTCGTGATATGCAAAATCATGATAACAATCCTGACCATTGGAGTCATAGGACACGTGGCAAGCGATTGGAATTTCGTTGACTTGCACATTGGAGGAGTCAACAGAGCATGGTGTGGGAACTCGCGATATGCGATATCACAAAAAGATCTGGAATGTTGATCAGGCATGACGAAGGCTTGTGAAGTTGCTAAATTGCGATAATATCTTGACCGTTGATCCAAGAGGGACATGTGGTGAGGGATTAATGTTTCGTTGACTGGAAATTCAACGGAGCAAAGTGCTCGTTTGATTGGCGAGTCCTCATATCTCCTGGTCACATTGTCGAGAGCTGGAGAGCAGAGCTAGAGAAGCCAAGCTCTATTTTGGAGTTCATGACATGGAGAGTCGAGAGGACTCATCACAGAATACCCAAGATGCGAAAGTGTGAAATGCGTTTTCGAATAAGGCTGTGGTCACAGACAGTGGTTATGTTAGCACTTGGTAAACTTCCTAGAGGTTGAAACAGAAGAAA
>SNQJ01S0078435.1:53082-75920 GCA_010110895.2 Picea sitchensis
TTTGACTCCTTTCTTGTTGTTTATTGTATTTCTCTGGTATGAGAAACCGATTTAATGATGTGGGGTAATAATTCTGCAAAGAAGAATCAGAATAATAGAGAGAGGAAGTCTATGCCAGTCAAGGGTGAGTTATAATCGTTGCAATAAAATGCATGAGTAAGGACTACCATGGGTACCATGACCAATCTAAGGAAATTGGGAATAAAAGTGCTCATAGTTAGCACATTGCATGGAATGCATTGAGGAAATGCATGTTTATATAAGAAGGAAAACAATGGATTTACCATTAAGGAAGGAGGACCTTCCAATACTCTACTTGAATTGTAGAGGTGTTAAAGAAAAGAGAATCTAGGTGTCTGTGAGTGTTGGCACCTTGGTTACTAATGAAGGAAGAATGATTGAGTGCACTCATGTGAACCTTTTAGTTTCATCGGTGTTGATTTGAGATCATGATCAGCTTGTAGCAGGAAGCACAGTCTTGTTGTAAGAGTGAATGAGAATAATTAATCCTTATGGTGAAGACGTTGGTTGAGCTCCAACACATCATGAAAATTTGCTTGTCATAAGTGTAGCAAACTTGAACCCAATGTAAGGGTACATTGGGTATGAATATGGCCATGAACATTGGTACATTGATTAAATTCAACTGATATTTGAGTTGCATTTGGAAAATTTGGTATGTTGAAAGGATGCATATGTAAATAATGATATTTCCTTTTTGTTTTGTACCCTTGAATAGATGAAAATGACTTGAACTGTTAGTATGCATAGTTTTGACAATATAATGTGCATGAAAACTAACAATTTGTTTGGCTGAGGAATGTTGAAATTGCATGAAGAATAGGGTATTGGATATGGCAGTGTTGTAAGCCTATAAGGAAGACCAATTGCATGTTTAGTTGAACTGTTATGGGAAGGAAAGTCCCATAATTGTGAATCTGGTTCCTGTGTGGAAAATATTTGAAAATAAATGTGGAATTTGGAAATTTGTGGGTGACAGATTTGCAAGAAAATTTTAAATTTGAAAATTGATGATAATATCTCATAATTGTTTTTGTATACCTATGATACAAGTGAGATGGAAAATATTTGTCTAGGGAGGACAGATGAAGGATGTCAAGCTAGAAAGCATGAAAAGGCTATTGTTGAGACAAGAGAACCATGTGGTAAGCCATGACCTCCCTATAATATGTTGTGTTGTGATAACACAAGCCGAAGGGACACCTCAGTAGAGAAATTATAAGGGAATCCTAGACTGTAACCTCAATGAAGTCTTTAGAACTATTCCTGTGTGAGAAATCCTTGGCAAAGAAAGATGGATCTCCCGAGGGACTGTATAGAAGAGAAGGGGACGCCTCATCCTGGGCCTGGAGGGTGAGTGACCGCAGGGAAGAGGAGACTTTGATAATTCTTATAAACTATTGATTAAGATCATGCACATAATGGGTATCGCAAGGACAAACAGTGAGCTAAGATAACAAGATAGCCATATGAATGTAAATCAATGAACTGCACAGATAAGTATTGTGCTAGATTATGAAATATTTCCTCTTGAATTTTTCACAACAGTAAGCTATTTTCACGTGAAATTGTGATTAATATGCTTGTTGTCCAAAATTATTGAAGGCAGGTGACGAAGACCAAGGGTATGGAAAGGACTTGACCAAGAAAGAGAATCAATATTTTTGAATCAATTGAACAACAAAGGAATAACAAGTGTTACTGAGAAAGAACATCGAGTATGATGTTTTTTAAGGGGAAGGGGATTGTAACACCCATGTTTCCCCCAGCTTGTAATTAATCATTAATTATGATCACCATGCTATGGCATGTGAACAATGTAAATGTATTTTTGTTTATATTGCCAATAACTAATAGTGGGGGTGAATCCTTGAAATATTGGCCATGATATCACTAGAGGAAAGAGTGAGCAAACTGTAGAGAGGGTTCATTATGTCAAAATGACCCCAAATTCTCTTTGTTGAAATAATAAGCCTCATCCTAGTCCCAAGGAAAAATTAGTTAATGAGAAAAGGATTGGTGTCTGACCAACCAACTACCCCCAATGAATGGAAGATGGAGGGTTTGTCTTAGGAGACAAAAAATTGTCAGCGCGAAGTACCACAGAACATAGTTTCCCTCAGGCCCAAATTGACATAAGTTCCTTCTTACAGAAGGAGTAGGACAAGTCCATAACCTCCCTGGGAAAAAAGGAGAGGGTGTACAAGAGAAGGGAGGAGAGACCATTCAGAAAGAAGAGAGTGCATGAGGCTCTCCAGCTCAAAAGAAGAACTAAAAGATTAAGAATTTTTGGTTACTAGAGATAACAAGAGAAAAAATGTCTGAGAGTTTGCAGAAAACATGACCTGAGCAGAAGGTCACGAGCTTGATGTTGAGGGAGCATCCGATAAACCTTGCAGAGGCTAATACAGAGAAAGGATCTCTGAGAAATTGCAAAAGTTCCCTAGTGATATCATGGCTTAGCACGAGGGTGGACAGAGTGCTAAGAATGAATGCCTATGAGCCTATGGTTGGATGGAAAGGAGAAAACCCACAGTCGGTTGCATGGCTTCCATTTGTAATAGATAAGTATTCTCATACCCTGTGAAATTGAACTGTAACTATAAATTAAGGTTGGATATTTTGTGAACGTTTCATGGATGTGCATGCTTGTTTGATGATTAGATTGTGTTCTGTAATTTTGCTTGATTGTGTATTTAAGCAAGTAAAGAACTATATGGTTTGAACATGATTTGTATAGACAAATGATTGAGCCCATGTAGTGGCTCAAGTTAAAGAAAATAAACTATGATTTCGTTGACCATGGGCACAGTTTCATGTATACATGGCTATACTTCCAGTTGTTTTGGGTCTCATGGAAAAAGGTTATATCAAGCTCATGAGAGGTAGTGTGAGGGTGCACAGAGCCTGCAAGTTGTGTAGAGGTTAAGAAATCTATATGTTCTAAATTCCATGAGAAGTGAAAGAAGTGCACCCACACTTCATTCGAAGTGTTTTCAAGCTCAGAAGGTATAACGCTCATGGAATGAAGACAAAGGTTGCAACCTATGAAAACTATGGGTTAAATCCCTTGTTGAAGGGAAGAGGAACTGTGAAGTACAGAAGGAGCCACAACAGGTGTCGATCTGGCTGCTAGGATAGATTTGGGTCGTTGGATCATACCCAAAAAGGAGCTAATTTATTCGGGACTCTGTGGTGAATGAACATTGCAATGTCCTAAATGCGTCAAAGGTGACTTGTCGAACTGGTAACTTGATGGTTGACCAACAGTTAGCAGTCATCTACCCATTATCGTTGGATTCATTCCCTTGCTAAACCCCAATCCACTTCTTGATCGTGAATTAACACGAGCCGTAGATCTGAGGTTATTCATTATCTCCCCTGACCGTTGGATCTGTGTCATGGTCATTTGGCGTTCACCTACTCCGGGAGAAAAAATGTGTTAAATAGTGAGAACCTTCGAACGTCGAATTCGTGAAGTAATGTGGACCATGGATCTAAGGATCCTTCGGGACCCTTCTCGACCATTATATCGAGCCTAGTGAAAGGATAGCATAAAGTACTTCGACGAAGTCCTACTCCGGGAAGTTCAACATGTTGGTGAATGAGAATATCGTCGGAGCACCAAAGGTCAAAGTGACGTGGCATGTTGATGTCACCTAGGGTGATGTGGACCCATAGTAGGTGTGCCACATGTCACCCTAATTCATCACTTTCACAGACCTTAGGTGTCAAATAGGCCTTGACACGTGTCACTAGTTGATTGGGCCATGTGTCACCCTTGTCTTCTGCCAAATGTATTCCATTGGATCTACGTCATGGTCAATCCGGCGTTGACCACTCCAGGAGAACAAGAGTGTTAAATGGGCAGAACCCCCCAACGTCGAAGTTGCAAAGCAACAAGAACTTCCGATATGAGGATGCTTCATGATATCTCTTGATCGTTTGATATAGACTGTGTTCAGTCCGGTGTTGACCACTCTGGAAGTAAAAAGGAAACAACACAGCCAAACCTATGAATGTTGAAGTCGGGAAGCGACAAGGACCATCGATCCGAGGAAGCTTTGGGATCTATATTGACCATTGGATCTAAACTGTGGTCAGTCCAGCGCTGACCACTTCAGGAGTAAAAAGTAAATTGCATAGCCAAATCCCCGAACGTCGAAGTCATGAAGCAACGAAGGTCGTAGATCTATCGATCTACATGAACCTATCTCGATCGTGGGATAAAAATGTATTAGGGGGGTTGCTTGCAGGAGTTCATACTTCGGAGCTCCGGGTGATTGCGCAGGTAGGAGAGGCTAGAGGCTCTTGAAGGTTGTCAGTCTGGAGTGGCGTGGCACGCTGATGTCACCTAGGGTGAATGGACCCACCTTTGGCATGACATGTGTCACCTTGATTCATTCTTTTTACATACCTTATATGCCAATTGGAATGTGACACATGTCACCCATTGCTAGGGCCATGTGCTAGGGCCATGTGTCATATTTGTCCTTTGCCACATGTCAACCCCCTGGTACATGTTCGCTCGACCTAATAGCTGGTGGGATATCTGGGGCACAGGGAGTTCAGGACTTCGGGAAACTTAGGATGCTAGAATGCTAGGGTTAATCGGTTAAAGGCTCGGACCTACCTATCCATGCCTCTATATTTAAACCGCCACCACGTGTAAGTGTGGATCCTTCGGGAGTCTGGAGTTTTAGAACTCCAGAGGTTTTGAGTGGTATATTGGATAAGTCGAAAAGTTTCAAAGGTCCGGAATTTACTTTCCTGCTCCTGCAGGTTGTAATAACAATTTAAATGTAATTAATTAAATAAGTGGGACCCTCTCTGTAGCTTTGGCATTCGGGAGTTTTGGGTTACATTTATAAGAACTAGACAAGCGTTAACCTCAGATTGGGCAAGTCCTTGTATGTTATGTTGAGGTGGCATGCTAGATGATGGGGAGCCATGTGGATTCTACATGGCGACAAGAGACCCTAGTTGGTAAAGGCCTAAATTACTTTGAAGGGCCATAACTTTCGGCCTAGATCTCGAATCTGGGAAAAATTACAGTCGTTGGAAAGCTCTTGACGAGCAGAAGATGATGGAGGTCTTCGGAAGAGAATTTGAGATGGTTGAGAAAGAGAAAAACTTATACCCCATCCCTTAAAAGGAAACTTTACAGGTTGGGTGTGTTACATTAAGTTTGAAGTCAAAGATGGGGGTTGAGATTTAAATAATGCACATGCTAAAATAGTAGGGATTATTAGGCAATATATGATTATTTGTCTCCCCCCCTTTAGCCTCCTTTATGTTTCCCCTGTTGTGGACTCATAGACCCTCTTGGGCTCTCCATGACCATATTGGACCTTTATTTTAATTTTCTAAATAATAGTTATATATCTTTAGAATATTATGGAAGGTCTACCACATGGTACATAAGAAGCATAAATAATTACCCGATTACATTCTTGGTCATCCATTAATTGAGCCTTGTTCTTGAGCTCTACACTAGGAATCCATGCAAGATATTTACATCATTTATGCATGAGATCATTTTATTTAAGCATATATGTCTTGACTCCTATCATTATAAACACTTATTTGAATTTTATACATAGTTTGATCTATTACTACTCCGGTATGGACCTTACACAATCACTAGTAGTGTGGGTGATAATGATTTGAAATTAATCTTATATCCTTCCTTGAGTTACACTCGTGTTTTAATGTGGGGCTACCTTGACCATACTTTATATCTCTATAAACACCTTGGAGATGAGAAAGAACTTGCCCATGAAAATACCCAACCTAGACTTCATTGAGAAAGCTACAATGTATTGGATCATGGATACCAAGTAAATAGAACCCATCAATAGAATATACAACTCTTTCAGATTGTCGAAACAAGGCAATTTCTTCACTAGGGAAAGTGGTTCACTGGTAACCATGTCTAATAGATGTTCCAACATCTATTACAATAAATTGATGCAATGGAGTCCATTGCTGCTCAAGGATGAAGGACTGATGTAAGTAGTTGTCCAAGGTCATCTCATAAATAATCTTGATATTGATAGGTTTCTCAATTTTTAGGTCATGAACTTCTAATGCATTTTTGGGGGTCATCCACGCGTTTTTCAAAGTTCTTATGCCTAAATGAAGATCATTTAGATCAGAGCACAAATTATCTCTCTAATAAGCTAAAAAACATCTAAAATGGAGAAGATGACAAAATTTTATGTTTTTATCCAAGTTCCCCTTTTCTTATACAACTTAATTTCATAAATCAACATCACACTGAGTGTTATATTCATATTAGAATTAGAATTCTTTTTCATCCTTTCATCTTGCCAATTTTTCCTCTAAGAATTGTGGCACTATTATAAAATGTAATTTCAACTTCTTTGTAGGAGACTTCCTAAAAATGAGAATAACTTACACATATCTTCTAATAGATAACTACCAACTCTCTCTATTTTTTAATATTATACTATCTTTCATTTCATGCTCGACCTAATCCTTATCACTACCACTTGAATCAATTATTTATCATGTCTGATGTGACTTCATTAAACTCATCACATATTTTAATGATCACATCTTTTACCTCTCTTTTCTTATTAGCTCGACATTTATCCAAATTACTTTCAAAGCGAAAGTAAATCAATGACATCGTGCTCAAGCCATCTTGATTTGACTTCCAGAGTGTTCTTTCTCTTAGTAGTGTTTTTTTTTTCTATCAATCAACACATCTTTTAATTATCATGATTCACATTTGGTGGTTCTATCCTTGAATGCTTTAACTTGGATGCTTACGAATTAATTGTTGGTTTATTGCATGCTTTGGATTTTGAAGAGTAATTTATCACCTTTAATCAATATCTTCAATACCCAATAATAATTGAAGTGTGATTTATCACCTTTAATACATATCTTCAATACCCAATAATAATTCGCTCACACTCAAATCACCTTCACAAACTTTCCAATAAAGAATAAGCGTAAGCGTGATGTGTTCATAGGAAACTTAATAATTGCTAATAACTTTAATTGTCTAACACGTATTAGACAACAAAAAAAAAATTGCCCACTCATAAATTGCCCCCTTCATCATGATAATATTATAATTTCAAGTTATGCATCCCTTTTCATTATGGTTCTATCATAATTTCAACTTATATCATGAGTCTCTTTCTAAATGTGTAGGGTACATGGGAATTCCTAACTTAATGGGATAGCATTCTTCATTATGGCAGGATCATAATTTCAAGACATATTATTATTGTATTATATTTTATTTTATTTTATATTAATATTATTAAATGCCAACTTTTAATTTGATGGGATAACATTATAATTATAATTGCAATATCCCATTTTTTTTCACATTAATCTCTCGTCTTATTTGCAATATAATTATCCAATATAATTACAATTATAGTTACAAGTCTTATTACTATAGTTGCAATATCCCATTTTGTTTCACATTAATCTCTCGTTCTATTTGTTTGTGCATGTGTTGGTGTGTGTTATCCTTTTCTCTCACTCTAGTGCCAACATACTTGCAAATCTTACTACAATAACATATATTTGTTGCACATAAATACTCACCTTACAATTTTGTGTGTGTTTGTTGGTGTGTTAACTTAGAGCATAGGTCTTCAAGTTGATGTGATTGTATGTGTGTATTGTGAATAATTTCACATGCATAACAATTATAAGACAAATTTGTTTTATAACACATTAATCATACCAAAAGCTTTGCCAATTTAAAATTAACTTTAAGGACAAGTCCTTAGATTAATGTGATAATATATTCTCTCTCTTTTTCTCTCTCTCTCCTTGAAACTAGCTCCTAAAATGATGAAATTTGTATCCTCTTCTCTTAGATATTTAACCAATGTTGTTGTAGTAGAGTATGTGCAAATATTCCTCTATAAGTTTATATCTTCAATCTAAAAAAAAATGTTAATTGTAAATGAAACAAGTATTAGTTCATCATGTCTACAACCATGGAATAAAGGACTAGGAAGTTTGGCCTCTTTTTTTCATTTTAGGATTCACATATTAATAGTTGAGCATCGATCTACATTGAGATCTACATCAAGTCCAAGAGTTTTCATTGAGATCTACATCAAGTCCAAGAGTTTTCATTTCTAAGATGCAACAAATACCTTAAATCTATGTTGAAAATGGTAAATCAACATCCAATGACCAAGTTTTAGCTTGTGTGTAGGGATATGTATTGGGTCGCTATGTTCAATCTAAACCATCATCACAAAAAAAAAAAAAAATTAATATGTGAGACCATTTTTATTTACAAATTGTTCATAACTCACTTTAAAGAAGCAAAAACATGACACTTGTACTTTGAATTCTCACCCTTTCGCCATTTGCAAACTCTATGATCTCCCTAGCCATCGGTATTCTAAAATCCTAGGACTAGTCCAAGCACTTTGTTCAAATAATACTCACCATAGTACACTTATTGGTGTTCCTTTTACTGCCTCACAACACCTTCTCTCTCAACATGACCACATCATTCCTTGAGAAAGGCTCCAACATCTTTGACCTCTAAATTTATCCCTCATACGAGTGACCCATCCTCCGACTATATCTACTCCATAGATATGACCCAATCATCTACACTTGGTGGCACCCCTTCCACCACTAGTGACATGTATCTTCTCCTTATAAGGAAAATGGAAGTACCCAACCCCAACAATCATAGGCCATCACATTTATTTGGGACCAATATATAAAATCATGCCTCCCTTTTCCATCCCATTCCAAATATATATTGAAGTAAGGGGCACCATTGGGCCCTTCCATGTTCATTAATGTTTAGGAGATGAGGGGGACTCCTCATGTATGATGTCCTTCTCATATTGGAAGCACATTAGTTCTCACACTCTTATTTCACCAACAACCAAGTTAATATCCTTTAACGATAGCCTTGGTAATTGAGACAAGGTTGTGCCTAACATCCCAATTGAGTTAGGTATTAAGATTGTCTTGGTTGATGTCATTGTCATGACTAGTTTGCTAGATTGTAATATCCTCCTTGAACATGTTTACATCTAGTCCATGGATGTCATGGTTTCTTCAATCTTAGGGGTCATGAAATTCCCCCATGAAGGACATATCATCGCCATTAATTATCTCGCATACTGTGATCCCTCACCAACACCATCACTTGAAGTAATCTCACCTTATGACACTCATATTGAAACTATGCACTTTGTTTCCACTTTTTATAGTTGGTCAAGATAATCTCCCACTGAGCACATGCCTATGGCCCTAGAATTGTGTCCTCACCACTTCAACTTAAAGGTTGGGTGGATTCATTCAACATTAGGGGTATCCACACCCATTTCTCCCCTAATTTATGAAAGTACCATTACCTCCTTTACCACTTTCTTCCCTGACAAAAAATACTTCTTTGAGGCTATAATGTATTTCACTAGTCCTACTGATAAACTTCACCTTGGTTCTCCTATTAACTTCCTACATGGGCCAAAACACTCCATCAACAAACATTCTAGTTCCATCTCTCTTGGAATTATCATTGCTCCCTATCAACCAAGACCAACTTTTGTGATTTATTAAATCCTTTGGGCCCCCAACCAAAAGCCATTAATCCCCCCCCCCCACCAATAGATTATGTTGTAAAATAGTTTCACATATCAACCTTTCCCATGGATGTTATACACCATTGAGAATATGATACACGTTTTCAAATCTTCTTATGTGTATTCTCGTCCTTGAACTCTCTAGTTCTATACAATTGGTCCATTATCTTGGTTATTTGGAAGAAACCCTTCCCTCAACCTATGTCCACTTATGTTGGGGGTAGTACCATTTCCCAACATGGCCACACTCAACCTAGCTCATAACACAACACAAACCCACATTGCACTCTTTATGGGAACCATCATTACACTCACTTATTTCTCGTGATCCCAAACATCATAAAATTTACAGCATAACGGTTTAGATGAACTGGCCCAATAGGATAGCATCATTGCTCGGCATGATGAGGCCCCATCAACTTCGATATATTTGTTCACCCCCCATATGGGTGACTTCGTTGCCTTCCTAAGAGTTCCTCCTCTGGGAACTCATCATTCATTAAATTCCTTCACAAGAGTGCCTCCATTAAGAACTCATAAAGTTCCTCCTTGGGAACTCATCATTAATTATCCTCCTTCAAAGCAATTCCTCCCTTAGGAACTCATCATTCCCTAACCTCCTTCATGATATTACCTCCTTTGGTAAGTCATCATTCCCTAGCATATTTCATGGGAATGCCTCCTATGGAAACTCATTTTTCCCTAGCATCCTTCGTAGGGGTGCCTCCTTTGGGAACTCATTGTTCCATGACCTCCTTTGGGAACTCCTCATTCCATAACCTATCAACTCTTCACCAATTTCAAAAAAAAAAAATCTCACCACCCAAGTAACATCAATGGTGGTCCTCCATCGAGTATAGTCTCTAGATTGGCATTTAGGTATAGGCTTGTCCACTACAATCATAAAAAATTACATTTTTCTTCCTTTTGAATTTACCTTATGTTCCACCCCATCCTAGTGAAATTACTTACCACTTGGATTTGCATTCATGCACTTGTTATATGGTAACCTCCACCCTTAATGGGTCATTAAAATTGTGTGTATTTTATCTATGTCTATGGACTGGTGGGTTTGGTTCTCCAAAATGAGGTTTGGTTTTCTTGGTTTGAGAGGTGCAATTATGTTTTAATCATCGTAAATATATGGTGTTGTGATAGGTAATTTTGAAATACTTGAACCACTTGCAAGTGTTCTTTTTGGATGTACATTCTTGTCTTTTGGCTTGAATATATGGTAGGGTGTGTGATTGAAATGAGAACTTAGCTTGAGTTTGGGTGGGTAGATTTACAAGGAATGGAGACATTGATATGAATGTTTGTTTATTGGGGATTGTTAGGGGAAACTTTTACTAAGGTAAATACCACCCCATCCACAACTCAAGGAACCAAATGAAATAATTTGAACATAGCTTGGATAGGAATAAGGAATAGGTGTGTTTATTGAACCATGGGTATAAGACGTCCATAATGGATTTTTTGATGATTTGATTAGACAGGGCTTGGACAATGAAATTGGGCTTCAAAGGAGGAGACTGAGAAGGTTGAAAGTTGACTTAGAGAGGATTTTCTAGAAGATACTCATATAGGTTAGTAATCTACTCATGTAGAGATTTGGGAACAGCCCCAACCCAATGGACAAATAAAGGTTCATTGGTATCAATGAGGCTTCGCTACTTGTGAGGTAGACTAACCATTTCATAAGGGATATCCAAACAAACCAATAATTTAGTATGAAGGAAATCAAGTCTATCATGTCATAAAAGTGTCTAGATGTGGTCACTGAAATTATGCATATCTATCCCATTTATCCAAGTGGGTTTGGTTCTCCAAATTGAGGTTTGGTTGTCTAGGTTTGAGTGGTGCACTTATGTTTTAATCATCATAAATGTATGGTGTTATGATAGGTAACTTTTTGATATATGAACCAATTGAAAGTATTTTTTTTTGGATGTCCATTCTTCTCTTTTGTCTCGAATATATGGTAGGGTGTACGATTGAAATAAGAACTTATATTGAGGTTAGGAAAGTATATTTACATGTTGTGGAGACATTGACATGAATGCTTATCTATCAGGTTTTATTGGGGGAACACTTGGGATAAGGTAGTTACCTCCCCTCCACATCTCAGGGAACCAAATGGAAGGATTATAGCATAGGTCAAATAAGAGTTAAGAAAGAAAGGAGACAACACTTAAGGGACAACAAAGGTCCTCATGAGAAAGAGTAAGGGAAAAATAACCAAAAAAAAGGAAGGATCCTTCACTCCAAAGAGGGAACCATTGAAACTAATTACCTAGTGTAATTATCAAAACATAACATGACTATTAGAATGAGGCACCACACTGCGACAAGCATGAAAAAGAGAGTGAGTTTCGACTAAATTATAGGTAAAAAACTAGAAATTGTAGGAGAGATGAAGAGGAGAAGAAAAGATGAGGGAAGGCCACTAGGTTAATTAGGGTTTTATGGTTTATTGTGTGAACTAGGGTCATATATTAATTAGGGTAATTCAATTATACCTCAACTTGAAGTACTATATGATAACAACAATTAACAAAGGAAAGAAAGCTAACTGGGTTTAATTTATTGACCTCCTTTGGTGAGCTAATTAAGCTAATTGTTGAAGATGAAAGGGAGATGAAAATGAATGAATCCACCCATAATAACATTGTTATAGGTGTTTAATCTACTTTAAATGACAATAATATATGCAATAGGCCTCCAAGATAGGGTTTATCCACTTGAACCAACCTCCATACATCATTACACCTTCCCACGGAATAACGTCGATCCTGATCTCTGATAAAATGTAATAAAAACGCCTAGACATACCATATAAACAAATCAATTAAGTATCATATGGTTACCCAAATTGTTCTAAAAAATATGGTACAACTCTATCCATAGTTGAGTTGGTATCTCCCTTAAGGTAGAAGAGTTAGATCATACAATATCTAGGAGGGGACTAAATCAATGGGGATGTCCTAGCATGAAACAATAAGCCTTCAAAGGGGAAATCAAATGAAAAGCAGGAGACAGATGTAGAGGTACTAGAGATGACATGAACAAGAAACATAAGAGCATGGAAGAAAATTTATAGAGATAAATGAATATTTGACATCAATCAAGTAGTGCTCATGAAAGATATTCAAGAATGGAAGAGGAATTAAAGAGACTTTACAAAGATGAGAGGAATGGTCTAAATAGTCAAGGAAATGACTTCAAGGTGTAAGTGAACATTAATATACCCAATGCACAAAGTGTTTCATACATAAGAGTATTATTACAGGTTTTTATTGAGTTTCATTGATTTCTTAGGATGTATCATATGTATTTTCCCAAAATTATACACTTTTGTTATGTAAGCCACTACTCACATATATGGTATAACCACAAAATTTGTGATTTTCTTCTAGTATAGAAATAATGAGATTCAAGGAAGGTTTTACATAGTGGATCCACAACATGGAAAATTTTAGGGGCTAAATTTTTCCCATGGGCTAATTTTCCATGTTTTTTTTTCCAAAAAATGATTCTCCAATTTTATGGCATAAAAGTATTTTACTCTAAAAATCACTAAAAGTTTCTGGAAACTATATAAAATCCTTAGAAATTTTAATATTTTTACAAAATATTGCCAAAACTTTTATGGTTGGCATTTTAAGAATCAATGAGATTCACCAAGGTTTCTACACTTTACGATAAGTATGGATCCTTAAAAATTTCCATGGCCCCCAATTAGGCATTCCCAAATAGATTTGGGTTTTTGAGGCCCTAAATGAAGTATCATAATTGTGGGGCAGATAAGGGACTCAAATCCCTATATAGAACCTAATAAGAGAGAGAATTCCCCTAACCAAGTTCCTCAAAGGATAGTGTAACGTCTTCAACCTCCCTCCTAGGCAACACCACACAAAAAATCAACTTCCGCTATAGTTGTGTTCTCGGGTTTTTTTTAACTTCTTGGTAACGCACCCAGCCGCCCAACTGAGTCTCGTTACCTCTAATATTGTTGCTCAAATACCAAAATGTGGCATGTATTCTACTGGTAAACTTTGCAAGGTAGCTCTAATATCATTTAATTAATGACATGCTCTACATATGTAACAATTGTGCAATGCAACTAACGTACAATTCATGCATAACTATGTATAATAAACATGTGGAATTTACATTAGCATTTGCACGATAATAGAATAAATAACTCAGATAAAATAACACGTATCTTGTTAATATTTCACCAACTATGTGTAGACCTCAAACTTTCCTACCAGCCATAGACTTTATTTCTCTTAACTTTCAACGATAGGTCACCCCCGAGCTAGGGCTAAAACTCCACTAGGGAAAAGGAATCCTAATCCAAGCTAAGGTTTGTCAATAGTCAAAATACTCAGAATAAGGTGCTAACTCTAGAAAACAACCTACAGTCTCTCATTCCCCACATGTATGTCCCACCCTAGGAAGTGTGCCCCTTCTTTGCTCAAAAGTCCTTCGGCTACCCGACTTCCCTTCCAGGGTTTCAGCAACAGGTCGGACAAGAAGTAGCAGAGCTATGTAAATGAATCTTGGCACCTTGGGAATACAATTCCCATTAGTTCTCTCATTTGGAGATAATGCTCATGGGCCTGACAACCTGCTTCTTCAATAGTCTATAGGCCTGACCACCCACCTCTTCAAGTCAATTTACCCAAATTATTGGTTGAAACCATCTCCAAATATTCCCAAGTACCAGTACAGTGATGGAAGCAAGGTACATATGATAGGAGAGTGAGTGAAAGAAGGAATTATGGATAACAAAAAAAATGATAAGAAAATGAACTAATTTCCAAAATATATGTGCATGTTCCCAACTTGACACTTGTCATGTTGGGAACTACATGCCCCCCCACATGGTGATATGTTCCCTCTTAAGAACTTAGGATAAATGAATATCCATACTTTAGAATTTAGACTTTCAGGAATATTAATATAATATTCCTTTGGGCTTAAAACTCCTTGGCTTAGCCCCTCATCTTAGACTCTTAGCCCCCTTTTCCCTTTCTAGTGGATTTTATCCCCCCATACTCTTTTGATTGGTTGGTCTACAGCATTGATGCATTTTATTGATATCTCAGTGTGATTACATTGTACAAATATAGGCTTGCTGTCATTTTTGTGCCCAGGTTCTCCAACCTAATAATCGCACAGGTATCATGGCCTCAAAACATATATAAAAAAGCGCATTGGCCCAAAATTTCTTGGCTCACCAGCCTATATGTACATTTACATTTACATTTACAATTGGGTTTCATCCTAGGGGTATTACATTCCCCTCCCACTTATTTATGCATTGTCCCTGATGCATTATATACACATGTACAATCAAAATCTTCAAAAGTATTCAAAAAAATGCAGGTATTCTACTCACATAGCGTCTTCATTCTCCCAAGTTTCATTCTCAGGATCGTGCCATGTCCATTGGAATTTTACTAGACCTACAACTTGATTCCAAAGTTGCTTGATCTTTTGGTCCAATATGCAAACTGGTTTCACTTGAAAGTCTCCTTCTTGCTCCACCTGAATCACATTCCAATCAATGAATGGTTAGCATCAGGTAAATAATTTTTATGCAAATATACATGGAATACATTATGAATGCACATGGATGTAGGTAGTGCAAGCATGTATGCAACGGGACTAATCCTCTCTAGGATTTCGAAAGGTCCACAATATCTCAGTGCAATCTTTGAACAGTTCCCCAACTTCAAGGAACTTTGTTTGGCCTTCACTTTCAAGAACACGTGGTCACCCACTTTAAATTATCTATGAGTTCTTCCTTTATCAACATAAATTTTCTTCATGTCTTGGGAAACCTTTAAATTATGTTTTATTTTCACCATTTCTTCCTCCATTTCCTTAGCAATTCGGGCCCAACCACTGCTCTGTATGTTGGGTTGTCCCGGATTACTGGTGTTTTGCATTTTCCACCATATAATGCCTCAAATGGGCTCATCTTCAAAGATTCTTGATACCCATTATTATAAGAAAACTCCACCAAGTGTAGGTAGTCTTCCCATTCTGATGGTTTATCCATCACATACATCCTCATCATATCTTCAATCACCCGATTTACCCTTTCCATTTTACCATCTGAATCTAGATGATATGTTGTGCTAAAGTTCATATTTTTCCCAAATCCATTGAATAATCCCTTCCAAAAATTTGATGTAAATTTGGGATCTCATTCAGAAACAATTGTCTTAGGCACACCATGTATCCTAGCAATTTCTCTCATATAAATATCAATGATGTTAGCTACCTTGTGAGTTAACTTCACTAGAATAAAATGGGTAGCTTTAGTAAGCTTATCCACCACTACCATGATGGAATCATGTTGCTTGGAAGTTCTCGGCATCTCGGTGATTAAATCCATTGTTACAACTTCCCCCTTTCCACTCAGGAATGGGTAATGGTTGTAGCAAACCAACTCGGTGTTTGTTCCCAACCTTGAATTTTTGACATTCCAAACATATGGATATATAATCCACCACCTCTTTCTTCATACCTGGCCAATAATATTGGCTCTTGACAACTGCAATAGTTTTTTGGTAACCTGGGTTCCCAACATAAGGCAGATTATGCATTTCTTTTAACACCAAAATTTTCAAATCTTGAGAATTAGGCACATAAACTCTACCCCTGTACATGAGAATTCCATCCTCTCTCAGCTCATAATATTCAATTATTTTCTGCAAATTACCTTGCTATAATTTTATCTTTATTTCCACATAGTGTTGTTATTATTTTGTAGTCTCTAACATTATGTCTTTCAAATCTGATGTATACATGTTAATGGGGGTAGCATGCATCTCATGCACTCTCCTGCTGAGTGCATCAACCATCTTTTTCTCTTTACCCTTGATATGATTTATATCAAATTCATACTCACTGAGGAATTCTAACCATCTGATTTTCTCGGCATTCAAAGTTGGTTGTCCAAACAAATATTTCAGACCGCTATGGTCTATCCTCAACTCAAATATTTTTCCGATGAGGTAGTTCCTCCACATGCACTATGGCCTCCAATTACAAATCATGAGTAGCATAGTTCCTTTCATGCTCTTTTAATTTCCTTGATTCGCAGCATAGCACATGCCCATTCTGACTAAGGACTCCACCAAGGCATGCATCAGTGCACACAACAAAATCTTCATTAGGGTTGGCAATTCTCAAAATTGGTGCACTTCTCAACAAACTCTTCAGGTGTTGGAAAATTCTTTCACAATAAGAAGTCCACTCAAATCTCACACCCTTCTTTGAAAATATGTGATTGGGTGTGCAATATTTGAGAACCCTTCAATAGATATTCTATAATACTCTGCAAGTCCCATGAAAGATCTCACCTCTGAGACATTCCTTGGTGTCGGCCATCCTTCAATGGATTTTATATTCTTTGGATCCACTATTATCCCTTCCTATGAAATGATATGGCCCAAGTAATGAATCTGGCTCTGGTAAAATGAGCACTTTCTTAACTTTGCATATAGTTGGCGCTCCCTCAATACTTTTGGCACCATTCTCAAGTGTTTTGCATGCTCTTGTTTAGCCTTGGAGTAGATAATAATGTCATCCAAGAAGACAATGATAAAATTATCCAAGTAATCTATGAAAATACTATTCATTAAAAACATGAAGGAAGATGATGCATTTGACAACCAAAATGGTACCAATGTAAACTCATAATGGCCATACCTCATTCTAAAGGAAGTCTTGCTGATGCCTTCTTCTTTAATTCTTACCTAATGATAGCCTAATCTGATGTCAATCTTGGAAAATACCTTTGCATCCTTCAGCTGATAAAAAATATCACCTATCCTTGGAAAAGGATACTTGTTCTTCATAGTCTCCTTATTTAGTTTCTCGAAGTCAATGCAGAGCCTCAACGTCCCATCCTTCTTTTTCACAAATAATATTAGGGCACCCCAAGGTGACACACTTGGGCATATATACCCCTTCTTCAAAATCTCTTCAATCTGCATTTGGAATTCCTTCAAATCTGGTGTACTCGTCCTATAAGGAGTCTTGGACACTAGGGTTGCTCCAAGCATTAGATTGATAGGGAAATCCATATCTCTCTTGGATGGAAACCCTAAAATTTCTCTAAATACATCTTCAAACTCTTTCAGGACTGCATAGTCTTCAATATTTGGCACTTTATCCTTAGGTGCCTCCTCCATATGTGCTACAAATATTTGACATCCTTTCCTGAATATTTTCTTCATCTGCAAGGCTAAAACTTCTTTGAAAGTTACTTCCCTTGGAATACTCGGAACTATCCTCAAGTTCCCTTCTTCATCCAAGAAAGTAAATTCCTTATTATAACATTCTAGGAGAACATGATGCTTGTACTACCAATCCATACCAATGAGGAAACAGTATGATCCCAAAGTTATGATATTCAAATATTCTCTTGTGCTCAGTCCATTCATGTTTATATATCATTCCTTAACCATGTCATTAGATTTTCTTTTAGATCTTGTAGCTAGTTGCACCAACTAAGATTTCCCAAGATTACATCTTGTAAAATGAAATTTTTCCACCATCTTAGGATCTAGATAACTATGACTAGCTCCTGAATCAATTAAAATAGCAATGGGTTGGTCATTATGATGCAGGAGCATCCCTCATGACAAGCAAGCCAACGTGGAAGTGGGAGGCAGCTGGAAGAGGTCCAGTGCAAGTTTTTGAATTTCCCTTGAAGTTGATGCGCAAATATAAATGAGATCATTTATTGAAGGCGCATTGGTAAAATGTAATCAGACCTTGAGCGCCCCGCTCTCGTCTGATATAGTCAGAGGCATTTATAGTAGTAAATGTAAGTAGGTAGATTTGAATATTAGATTAGACAGTTCTAGAAGAAAGAGGAAAAACGGATATAGACACCCTCATTGTATAATTGTAGTAGTAGTTGATAACTCAGAGAGAGTCAGAAGAATCCAGAGCATAGGAGAGAAGCAGAGAATTGTAGAAGAACACCCATGTACAGATCTTGAATTAATAGAAAAAGTTGATTCAGATTCATGTCTGTCATGTTATTCTCTGTGTATGTGTGTTGAATTCTATGCTCATGAGTATTTACTTCCTGTTATGCATTTTCTATATGTTGTGTATGTGATTTCATGGTTGAATTGAAGTCTAAGAGGGTGAATGAATGAGTTTCAATTGTTTCTCTAATTGAGCCAGAGGATTCCTGCAAGGAGTGTAGTTGAATTGTCCGCAAGGAGTGCGTTGACAGAAGGGTTCAATTAGAGATAGATTTTGTTCTCATTTCCTTGAAGGTGCATATAGGCACAGTGTCGTGCAAGGAGTGTGCAGGCCAAGCTAAGCCTCAGAGTTGTGATTCTGAGCAGAGTATCGGAAGACTGTTGCTGCAGGTGTGCGCAGATTCAAAAGAACTCAACACTTAGACGTGTTTGAGAACCGTCGCAAGGAGTGCGTGCAGAGAACCTCTTTGAGGTTGAAAGCGTGAGAAGCTCAGGAAGGATAGGCCTCTGAGTTGCTGAAGAACAACATAGACAAGTGCGACTTGAAGTTGCAAGGGCGTCGCAGGTTGGTGAGTAGGCGATCCAGTCTCGCGAGGAGACATTTATTCATCCCGTGGACTTATGAAAGAACGAACGGACGGTCGGAAACCTTTGAGGAGATTTCGCGAAGTTTCGTGGGCCATTGGATCTCACGGAGGTGCAGGGAAATTACAGTGCAATTGTGGAAGAGGTCCGAAGCTCAGGAGGGGCAAAGTCGTCGATCCGAGTCACGTAGACCGTCGGATCTACACGTGATATCGTGTATCGGGGATTCGCAAGTCGAAGCTCCAAGTCGTTGTGACAAGAACCGTGAGATCACGATCCGCGATATTCCGACGAGCTCAGAACCGTTCATCGGCTGGGACGCGTGTCGAAAGATCCAAAGGGGTCGGGGATCGGAGAATCGAAGTTCCTGAGCACAGAGAAATCTTGTCACTTAGAATCGCGATCCGCGATATTCCGACGAGCTCAGAACTGTCCATCAGGGGGGATACGTGTCAGAAGATCTCGGAGAGTCGGAGTTCGGCATATCGGGGTTTTCGGAGACGAGATACACGGACAGTTTGGAATCACGATCCGCGATATCCCGACGGGAGAAGTTGTGTGGGCCACAGTAGGAGTTAGTGGAGTACAGGTGTCAGGAATCTGGCGAGAGTCGAAAAGATCGGGATCGTCCATTTAGAGGACGCGTGGAAGAGATCGACGCCATCAGGGAAAGTCCCGACAAGGAAACGTCCATCGGAGTTTGGTTCATCGAGATTTCAAGGATCCCGGTGACAAGTGGTTTGTGCATTTTGAAAATGCGAAACGCGAAACCCCGATGGGGTAAGTCCGTGGTCACGGGTTATTGGTCGTATGGGCTAAGACCTATAGCCAGGTGGGATATCGTGAAAAAAGGAGCATTGAGATTCGGGGAATCGCGAGTTTTGAAGGCATGAGTATTTCGACATTTCAAACCCCAAAACCTCGATGGGAGTTATAGCTGTGGTCATATAAGGAGAGGTCACGTGGGACCAATTTCTTAGCGTGGGGCTAGTGGAGGTTGGAAGTGCATCGGGATTTTGAAGTCCAAAACCCCAATGGAAGAGATATAAGACTGAGGTCTTATAGAGAGTGGTCGCATGGACTAAAGGCTTAGCCGGGCGGGCTAAGGCAACAAGGGAGCGCATCGGAGATCGGGGATCGGTGATCCAAGTTGCCAAAACATCGTGGGTGTCAAAAACTCGATAGTGGGAACCCCGATAGAAGGAGGGGAGTCCCTGAAGAGATTTTTGTGGGTGAAATATTTCCCGATAGGGAAATAGAGAACCTTTGAGTTCTTTGGGGTAGGAAGGAAGTAAAAGGGTCCTGTGAGCGAACGTGCCCCTGGTTGGCGCGCCTGCGTCAAAGTGGTATCAGAGCTTAGAAAATTTTCTTTGCTCTCTGTAGCAGAGGAAAAGGAAAATTCACCATGCCGCCAAGGAGAAGAGGTAGACAATCACCCGACCCAGAGGAGGAAAGGGAATTGTCCAGAGAAAGAGGTAGGCAAGTGAAGAATCCAGATGTGGAGAGAGGAATGTGAAATCTTCGTGCCAGAATGGAGGACATGGAGATAAGAGAAAGGTGCAAAGTTGATGCAGGAGATATCAGTGAATCCAAAAAGGAAGATGATGTTGGACATGAAGAAGAATAAATCCCAGTGGAAGATGTAGCGAGTGAACGATTACTAAAAGTTGTTGCGAGAATGAGTACAAAGGTAAAAATGGACATTCCAGTTTATGAGGGAAATTTGGATGGGGAAGAGCTGCTAGATTGGATTAGAGCTCTAGACACTTACTTCGATTATGAAGACATCGAAGAGGATAAGAAGGTCAGACATGTTGTCACACGTTTAAAAGGGCATGCAGCCTTGTGGTGGGATGAACTACAAGATGACAGGCGTTGCCAAGGCAAGCAGAAGATTAAGAGCTGGGATAGGATGATTGCAAAGATGAAGGCAAAATTTATTCCCAGGGATTATCAAATTTCTCTGTTCAGAAGGATGCAGAACCTGAGACAGAAGATGATGACAGTAAAGGAATATACTGAGGAATTTTACAGGTTGAATATCAGGGCAGGTCATCGCGAAAGCCATGACGAAAAGGTGGCCAGGTATATGAATGGCCTGAGGTATGAACTTCAAGATGAAATAAGTATGGAAACCATCCGAACGGTGGAGGATGCTTACCAAATGGCTCTGAAAGATGAAAAGAAGCTGAGCCGAAAACAAGGTCAAAGAGGCCGAGGCAGAAGTCAGCCCAGAGGCAAGACAGTTGCCCAGGAAAGAACCCAGAAGCCCAGAGACGACTGGAAGAAACCTCAGACTCGGACAGAGAGAGGTGGAAGTTCGCAGCGAGGGCGATATGTTGAGCAAAGAGAACAGCATCCCGAGAAGAGAGGAGGATATGCTGATAATGATAGGTTTCCTCGTACCCGAGGTAGAGGAAGAGGAAGAGGTGGAGTAATCACATGTTTCACATGTGAAAAGAATGGATACAGGTCGTTCGAGTGTCCAGAGAAAAAGAAATAAACTGGAGAGACTCACATCGTCGAGGCATAGAGGCGAGATGCTGAGGCAGAATACGCTAAAGGCAAAAGATCGTTGGTGATGCGGAAAGACCTTTTGACGCCAGAAAAGGAGATGGAGAATTCAGCGCAGAGGAACAGTCTTTTTAGGACTGCTTTCAAGACAAAGGATAGAGTATGCAAGGTAATTGTGGATAGTGGTAGCACTGATAATCTCGCTTCAACCGAGATGGTAGAAAAGCTGGAGCTGGAGACGACTGATCATCCAAGTCCATACAAAGTTTCATGGCTACAGAAGGGACATTAGGTAAATGTCACTAAACAGTGCTTGGTTGACATTAAAATAGGAGGATATAATGATAAGATTTTATGTGATGTTATTCCTATGGATGTTTGTCATCTATTGTTGGGTATACCATGGCAATATGACAGAAATGTGATTCATGATGGGAGAATGAACACATATACCCTGAAGAAGAATGGGAGAACCCATATGTTGCATCCAATTAAGGATAAGGAAGTGAAGCTAGAAGTAAGAAACACAGTACTTCTCATGAGTGGGAAAGAACTTCTTACAGAAGTTAAGAAGAAGGAGGATCCACAATTCTTTGTGGTCAGGAAACCGAAAATTGTTCTGACTAGCACAAGAGTAGATGATTTTCCAGAAGAAGTTCAGGAACTGCTGGAAGAGTTCGCTGATATAGTAGTGGAAGAATTGCCTTGTTCGTTTCCACCGATGAGGAGTGTGAGTCATCACATTGATATCATACCAGGAGCTAGTTTGCCAAACAAAGCCGCGTACAGATTGACACCGCAATAGAATAAAGAGATTAAAAGACAAGTCCAGGAGTTGTTGGACAAAGGTTTGGTCATGGAAAGCTTGAGTCTGTGTGTTGTTCTGACAGTACTCAGTCCGAAGAAAGACGGAGGCTAGAGAATGTGCACTGATTCAAGAGCCATTAACAAGATAACCATCAGGTACAGATTTCCATTGCCGAGGATGGATGATCTGATGGATTGCTTAAGTGGAGCAAATTTTTTTTCAAAGATAGATTTGAAGAGTGGATATCATCAGATTCGTATGAGAGAAGGTGAT
>SNQJ01S0078436.1:15890-36182 GCA_010110895.2 Picea sitchensis
ACTTAACCATATACTATGGTGCGAAATAACTAGACTTAGTATATGTTTTCAACACATCCAATGTATAGCTAAACGGTTCATTGCAACGTCGACGACATTTGTAACATGGAGTGCGCATTTAGTGACATAGTCATTGCATGGAGTGGTAACAATCCATAACCATTTAGAGTTGGGTGCGCAGTTTGTTCAAACGGTTAGTTGTAACATCGGGTGGTTACAACATTTGGTGGATGGTTTGGTGCACAGTTTATCTGGCGGTTATACCATTCAGTGCAACGTTTGATTTGGCGGATCACAGATATGGCAGAGTTCTAATATGGTTCAATGAATGGTGAATATAACATTTGGTACAGCTGTTGCAACGTTTTGGTGGGTGAATCGAACTCTCGATCGACCTGATCAACATGATACAAGCCACTAAATCTGTTGTTTCAGCCATATTTAGAACTCAACATTTTTGTTATCAAAAATATCGTAGAGATGAAATCAAATGCGCCAAAGTCGGGATTGAACTCTCGACCTGCAACTTTATAACTAAGGGTTTCAGCCAAAGCGAGGGACAGAGACAGAGGATGGAGGAGAGATTCGTTGTAAGTTGTCCAGCATTCCGTTTTGAACAGTTGTTGAATTTGTTTTTACAGAGACAGGGAACAGAAGAGAGCGTTTTTGCTGTAAATTGTTCCAATGTTGTTTCTTTCTGAAGTCGACCATTCTCTGTATTAATTGGCTTCTTTGTCTTATGAAGGCCATTTGGTAATTTTCAGAGAAGAGGTCTTGAAGGCTTCTGTACAACATACTGTTATGTTGCCGAAGTTGATGTTCAGAGATTCCAGAAATATTTTGTACCATTTTAAAAGCCATTAATTGGATCGGTACCCATTGGAGAGGGACCCAGAGACGTAGCCCAGTGAAGGGGGTGAACTCCATTAACAACTTCTGCATTTGTGACTGTCTTTTGCTGTTCTCATCTTTCAGTTGTTGTTTTCTCATTTCTGTCCAGTTTGTTTTTCATTTCAGTTTACAGTTGTCATTTAATTATGTTAAATGCTACTTTATGTGTTGAGAAAATTGACTATGAGCATTCGTAAAACTTTTTAATGCACACAAGTTGAGATCCGACAGATCAGTGTTCTTTATGAGTAACACCTGTCATGCCTTTTTCATTCAGCTACTTCATAAATATTGATCCTCTTTCTTGGTCAGGTCCTTTCTAGACCCTTGGCCTTCATCACCTGCCTTCAATAATTTTAGACAACAAACATATTATTCACAATTTCACGCGAAAACATCTTACTGTTGTGAAAAAATCAAGAGGAAATATTTCATAATCTAGCACAACACTTATCTGTTTACTTTGTGGATTTGCATCCATATGGTTGTCTTGTTATCTTATCTCACTGCTTTTCCTTGACATACCCATTGTGTGCATGACCCCAATCAATAGTTTATAAGAATTATCAAAGTCTCCTCTTCCTTTCGGTCACTCACCCTCCAGGCCCAGGCTCATGTATTCCCTTCTTTACTATACAATCCCTTGGGTGATCCATCTTGTCTTGCCAAGTATTTCTCTCACATGAAGAGTTATAAAGACTTCATTGAGCCTTAAAATCGAGGCGTCCCTCAGAATTTCTCTTTCGAGGCGTCCCTCCTGCTTGTGTTTCCACAACACAACATATTATAAGGTGATCATGGCTTACCATAGGGTTCTGATATCTCAACAATAGACTTTTTCATGCTTTCCATATTGAAATCCTTCACCTATCCTTCCTAGTCTCACCTGTATCACAAGTATACATAAATTATGAGATATTATCATCAATTTCAAATTCAAAATTTTCTTGCAAATCTGTCACCCACAGATTTCCAATTTCCACATTTATTTTCATATCTGTTCCGCACAGGAACCAAATTCAAAAGTATGGGACATTCCTTCCGATAATAGTTTAGCTCAACATGAAATTGGTCTTCCTTATGGGATTACAACACTTCCATATCCAAGACCTTTTTCTTCCTGCAATTTCAACATTCCTCAACCAATCAAATTGTTAGTTTTCATACACATTATATTTTCAAAACTATGCATACTAACAGTCCAAGTCATTTTCATCTATTTCAGGGTATAGAGAAAAATGAAATATCATTATTTACGTATGCATCCTTTCAACATACCAAATTTTCCAAATTTAACTCAAATATCAATTGACTTTAATCAGTGTGCCAATATTCATGGCCACATCCATACCCAATGTACCATTACATTGGGTTCAAGTTTTCCATACTTATGACAAGAACCTTGCCAAGGTTTGTTGGAGCTCAACCAAACTCTTCACCATAGGTTTAATCCTTCTCATTCACTCTTACAACAAGACTATGCTTCCTGCTACAAGCTGATCACAATCCAAAATCAACACATTTGAAACTAAAATTTTCTCTTGAGTGCACCGAAGCATTCTTCCTTCATTAGTAACCAGGGTTCAAACACTCATGACTACCCACAATTATATTTTCTTTAACACCTCTACAATTCAAGTAGAGTATTGGAAGGTCCTCCTTCCTTAATGGGTAATTGATTGTCTGTCGTCTTATGCAAACATGCATTTCCTCAATGCATTCCATGCAATGTGTTAACTATGAGCACATTTATTCTCAATCTCCCTACATTGGTCATTGCACCCATGGTACTACTTACTCATGCATTTTCTTGCAAGGATTATAACTCATCCTTGACTGGAATAGACTTCCTCTCTCTATTATTCAGATTCTTCTTTCCTGAATATTACTCTGCTTGGGTAGCAATGGCATACAATAGCCACTCAAAAATTATCCACATATCAGTAAGATAATGAAACCTTTTCAGAAGGGGTTCTTACCAAATCCCTTCATACCTTATGCCATACAGGCATGAACATTTTTATACTTGTTCTAGATGCTATCACCCTTTTTTAATATTTTTACCTCATCAGTAGTGCTTCATGGGGCTCCCAAAGTCCCCTCAACAATCTTTCAACAACGACCTTCTCACATTCATATTATTCTTGAGTTTTTCTACCATTGGTAACTGTCTTTCCCAACAATTCCAATTTCTTTCTATACGTGACATACATCACAATTATATTAGTTGTCATGTAAAATAAAAATGCATGTATCATAGCATGTCAATCGATAAAACATTTTCAGATATGTCCTAGCATATCTTTATGCACTTCATCACATTATCCTTAATGTTTTCATGAGTGCAACACAACAAATTCTCAATTGTTTTTACAATCATACAACCATCATCATTATAGTGTCAAAATATTTACATGCATCATTAAATCGGTCTCCCATACCAGAGAAATACAATAAAAAACAAGAAAGGAGTCAAGGAAATCTTTCACCATCCAACTCCTACACATCCTTGGAATTTTAGTCCAGCTAAGTTATTTTCTAGGGCCTCACTGCCTTTATTTAACATGGTTTGACCAAGCCTATTCATTTAAATATGCTTATTTATTCATTTTCCCTTTTTCCATCTATACTTGTTCCCACAACTGCTCTTCTAAGGCTTACAACTATATTAAACAATTCATAGTTTTTAGGGTGAGAAAAGAGTTCCTCCTTTTCTCCTTGTTTTCTTATGCAATCTACTTCTTATTGTGATATCCGTGATCTTTTCCTTGAGCATTCTTAGTTAGGTTCACCTCAACCTTCTTGGTAAATCAACATGCTGCAACAACAAACCTTTTGTTCACAATGAATTATGAACCTGTGCACTCTACACATTACCATTTAGTTATCAGAATATTCAATATTCATTTTTTATTTTTCCACTCATACATTTTGTTTTAGAATGTAATATAGGATTATTATACACACACACACACACTTTCATCCCACTGCCCAATATTAAAAAATCATTAAGGTTATGACTATGTTCTCCTGACAGAGTCTTTACACAATTCCTCCATAGGGAACTCCTTTGGCATGTAACTTCCTTATTGCATATCCATCGCTATATTTGATGGCCTCAACCTTGAGTTAGCTTCAGTTGTTTACCAAATATTCCATAAGGAATATAAACATGCATATTTGTTAGGCATCTAGCTTATTTATCCACACATATTCCTTGTTTTTTTAACTTACACCCATGATGTACTTAACCACATGCATAATCATAATCCTATGTGTAGCTACCATAGGTATATTTCACAGCTCACATACATATTTACTTTAAAATCATTCAACTCATGATTGTTCACAATCATTGTCATGCAATCCTCAAAGGCATACTCATGTTGCCTCTTATCATGACAACAATGCATCCTTGCTCATTTAGCCTTTTGTCTATTTATATTAGCCTTTCACGAGGGAATGGAGCACATTCCCCTCAAGCTATCATTCAAAAAAAAACTTTCATGACTCTTCAGAATAGAGTCAGCCATGCATCCATGGTATTCATTCAATCTTGGCAAGTGCAATTATTTCCTTACATTTCGCTCATACAGCATACATGTGCATCATTTGCATGTTTAACATCATTCATTCATATCTATTTGGTCTTAATATCAATCCTTATATCAAGAAACCTTACGATGTATTAAATCCATGCACTCATGCATAAATAAACACATCTAGACATTCATCATGAAAACTCATTTCTTTCCCCCTTTCCATGTAATTCATACACATGGACATATCAGACTTCTGGATACTTCTCCCAAGGATCTTACTACCATTCTCATAACAAGTCTCATAAATACACTCAACACTAAGTTTCCCTCTCAGTTGAGATCTTGCATTCATTCACATGATATCCACATGGAAAGTTTAACAAACATAGTCATAACTATGTCCCTCTTTCCATATGACAACAACCATCAAGAAAGTATTATTGCCTCTGGTATTATAAAATTATTTAACAACCCATAAATATTATTTGGGAAACTCCAACAGTGCCCAAGACAAAAAGACATCTTATCAAGCTTCTCTTTCGTGCCTCAAACCTTTTTTGGTTAAAATGTGTTTTTATCAAGGGAATCATTTTATAGATTCCCTTTCACCACTACTTGAGCATATCAAGTCATACCTTATATGGATACCATCCACCTCTGGATGTCAATCTAACCCATTGGTCATCTAGAAGTTCTCCAATACTTCCCTTACCACATTCAGGATCAACATTTCATTAACCAGTTTACCTCATTTATAATGAATTTTAATGTCTAATAACATTTGGACCATTTCCTTAAAGCCCAAATACAAATTTTGAAGTATGTTACTTACTAAGTATTTTAATACAGAACTCCAGAGTATCTCTAGATCATAATTAGTCTTGGGTAGAAATTCCATCTCTTTCCTTTTAAACTTTTGTAGAGGTTCTAGTTGTTTTTCCTATTCTCATTAAAACGGAAGATAGGTTGTAGATGTATATCAACCTTAACCATTACACCCAGAATTCTTCCTTATGTTCAACAACAGTTAGGGATGGAGGTCACTCTCCTCCTCCCAAAGGAATTTTGGCATATTAGTTTTCTATCCACGAAGCAAGGGAGGTTGTTGTGATTTCTTGCTCAATCACTCCATATTTTTGCAGCTCCTTTTATCAGCTTGATTAGAAAAAACATTTCCCAACAATTACTGCACCCATAAAAACATTTTTTCTTAGTTTCTTTCAGATCCAGAGAGTTGCACATGCTCTCCCTTTTCATAAAATAGTCACCATACCCATTCCTCTTGCTTAGACACGCCCTTAAGTTAATAGGGATGCACAATTCCCTAGCACAACCATGAGATTTTGAACTTGCTCATGTCATTTCACTTCTTCCATGAGGTTCATTCTCAGTTCTCATGAATTCTTTTATTTTACAAAGAAGGGTAACAGTTCCCTATCACAACCATGAGATTTTGAACTTGCTCATGTCATTTCACTTCTTCCATGAGGTTCATTCTCAGTTCTCATGAATTCTTTTATTTTACAAAGAAGGATTACCCCAGTAGGAAGTTTTTCAATTATAACAGGTCAAGTAGGTTGATATCACCTACTCCAATAAGGCTTCTAGACATGGAGGATTATTCTCCCAATTCCAAATCATTCATTTAATCAACACTTTTAATTAACAAATGATTCATAAGCCCAATCGTTTTTGGCAATTCCTGCCACCTATTCAGTCCATTTTCCTTCTGGACTCAAGTACTCCTTAAAACAATTTTATGCCATTTGCATCCAATTTTTATTATTAATTCCCCTCAGCATAATCCCACTTTTGTAGGACTAGATATCATTTCTCTAAAATAAATGATAGGCTTTTTCTGCCACAGTCTATCATGATTCAATCTCGTTGGGTAAAATCCCAACTGAATTTTAATCTACATCATTCTCCTCAAGGAACTTATGCAGATAATTTCCATACGACAGTAATACTCTCAACAAACTCATCTTAGCCTTGGTAAACTATTCTTATGATTGTTCTTCGGCGGCCATTGTTATCGGGTAAATCGTTAAGTGCGGACACGAATCGATCCCCCTAGATCCACCTATATCTAGAACAAAACATGACAGGACATGGAGCTTTCCCTAGGCTCTAATAATCGAATTTACTACCGAACAAAAGACGAGAGACATGCCTCTAAGTGTCACTTCCTTATGTCTTTGTTGTTCATGTTTCGCTCCAGTTCTCTTGTGATACTGATCCTGTAATGAGACACAAACCAACCAAAGTGAAAGAAGTAGAAGTATATTCAATGACGACCTATGCATATGATCAAAGAGTTATGCAATAAAATAAAGATAATTCTATGGGAAAGAAACATGCCACTGTATTATATTAATAATAGGAACAGAGATTACAATCGGATGCCTTGATGTCGTAAGATTCCTTCCAACGATTCCTTACTTCCCACACACATTTTTCTCCAAGGATTCTGAGACCATGGATCTGATAGCTACTCACAATCTATCTTGATAAAGCAAAGCTCAAGGCCAATTTAACCAAGCTAACAAGCTCAAGAAATTTCCAACCCAATCAGGCTAACTTTCTCCATGAGAGCTCCTCTCCTTTTATAAGATGAAGAGGATACGGTGAGGAGGTTAGGATGATCCCACTAAATCATGAAAGCGATTATGATCCAAACCATTTGGAGGCCACCTCGCTATAAAATCTTCTCCTTCTAGAAGCATCGATAAAATGCTCATTCTTCCCACGTACGAAGGCCGCTGCAATATAGCTATAGTGCAACCTGTAGAAACTTCATGCCCTGGCTATAGTGCAGCCTATGGAAATCAAGCATTTACACACCCTAGCTATGGTGAAACCCACAGAAATCCTCCAAAATAGGGCTTTTATAGAGGAAAAAACAACTTCTTCTCTCAGGAAAAGTTCTTCTCCCTTCTTTCTTTAGGAATTCAGGCCACTGACCCTTCTGAAGACAACATGTAGGTTTACATCATTAACGATCATGGGGATGATGAAAATAATGTGTAACATAGAGCCCCCCAAAGTATGAAGTTAGAACAGAGTGATATCTGATATACTTTGTCGAGTGTGTGTAGGGAATAAGGAACATGTCGGTCGGAAACCTGTCAACAAACAAGGAAGCACTGTACAATAATATATCATCATTGAGGTAGGCATTCCCATACTCAGAATACAAATGACTCAAAGCATAAATGTCGACATGTGAAGATCCATGTCAAGTAATACAGGTCATGGCCATCAAAAATACATCGTGGATCCATGCCATTATGACTCAAATTTGAACATAGCCACCAAAAATAAACTGTGGATCTGTGTGTTAAAGACTCAAATTTGAACATAGCCATGATACATACAATGTGGATCTATGCAACAGTATAAACTGAATATACTCCAACGCAACCTGAATCTGTTAGAAAACATTCAGGGTCTTCATCTCCACCACTCTATAGTACGAATCTAACCATGTGAATACATGTGTTGACGTCGAACATGGTATAAACCACTTGATTACCGGTCATTAATGTATACCATTAACAAGTGTGAGGGGAATCACCATTAATGTCAATGAATCCCAAGGTACTCTAGTACAATCCAACGAATGCGAATTAATGAGTTGAAGTCGAACACTCGGTGGAATCTCTCGATCAAGGGTCAATAACGAAAACCCATTGTCGAAAGAGAGGAAACCTGCCATTGAGGCATGCAAGTTCCAAGGTACCAATTGGTTTCTAATTCTAATTCCTGGATAATGAGTTGAAGTTGACAGGAAAAGACTCGTCACAGGAGGGCCTTAATGTATCCCCCATCAATGACATGAAACAAGTAACAAGATTTGATGTAGATAATAATAACAAGTGATTCAAGACTGACTCAGGGATGGACGACGCAATAGAAGGCTTAAGGATTGCATAAATGGTCGACGCAATAGAAGGATTTTCGGGTTGAACATATTGACGACACGACAACTGTCTTGGAAAAAACTGACTCAAAAATAGGGATCACAGACCAATTTTTAATCTTATAAAGGAGTATGATCAAGAGACAAGTGGATTTTCCAACCTAGACATAAAGCGAGTGAAAGGGTGTCATGTTCAAAAGTGAATCTTCCATGGAATACAAGTTTAGACACATTTACTTCCCAATTTTTCCCCCACCATTTCTAGCGAATACCTCTTTATGTTTACACAAGCTTGAGGAGGATAACATATGCTTGTAAATGTAAGCTCATCCTTCGGACGAGTCCTTCAGAGTATGTTTAACAAACCCTAGGAAGGAGTGGTTTGGTCCCATATGGGTCTTTCGATGCTTGTTTAGCGAGTCCAAAGATAGAAAACTCGTGGGTTTTTCATGTTTATAGAGTCTGAAAAACACTTAAAGAGAACTCTCTCAGTTCCTTTTTCGTAAAGTAGTCTGATGAGACCGAAAAAGAGATAAAATATCGCTCAACAGACGTTTTCTTCAAATACTTTAACAAGCATGAAAAGAACAAGGTCGCTCGACAATGTTTTCATGTTTAGAGAGTCTGAAAAGAGATTAAAGGGAACTCCAGGGATTTTCTTTTTTCGTATAACCTTTACGAGTCTGAAAAAGTGATAAAAGTATACTCAGTTACATTCTCATCGATTTACGAGAATGAGAAAGAAAAACGACTAAGCTTGGTAACTTATTCTCATGTATTTACGAGCATGAGAAAGAACAAAGACTAAGCTCGTGATTGTTTTCATTTTTACACAATCTTTAAAACAAAACAAAACTATGCTTGGGATAGATTTTAATTTTTACATAAGCTTAAAAACTAAACAAAACTATGCTTGGACCTAGTTTCATTTTTACACAAGCTTGAACCAGAGGAAACTATGCTTGAGGTAGGTGGTTTAATTTTTACACAAGCTTGAACCATAGAAAGCTATGCTTGAGGTAGTTGGTTTCATTTTTACACAATATTAAAGCATAGAAAACTATGCTTGCAACTTCCCAATGCATGGTTCATGAATTCACATGGTTGGTACTTAGCCCCCAGCTTAAGAAGCTAGCGGTTTAACTTCAACATGAAGTTCAGAGGCTGAGGAAAATGCCCCCCAAGCTTAATTTCATCCAACTACAAAGGAGAATGAAATGAAGCTTCAAATACTAGACGAAGGACTTGACTCAATAGAGAGAGGGAAGTTGTTTCATTTTTTAACAAGCTTGACATAAGAGAAGAGCTATGCTCGAGACTCTAGGTATAATCCCCATACCTCTATTTCATTTTTTAACGAGCTTGACACAAAAACATGAACTATGCTCATAACCTTTGTTTCATTTTTTAACAAGGTTGCCACAGAGACGCAAAAAACTATCCTCATAACTGGTTTCATTTTTTAACGAGCTTGAAATCAGAAAACCATGCTCAAAGATGGTTTCATTTTTTAACGATCTTGAAATCAAATAACCTATGCTCGAAGCTCTCTTATTTATCATGGCTTCCAAGAGGACAATGATCTGGAAGGACATCACGTCAAGGGAAAAAACTCGGTCATGGCCTCCAGGAGATCTTCACTTGACGGAAGAGACACACTCTGGAAGGACACCGTGTCGAGGTTCGCGATAGGGGTAAGGAGATCAAACTCTAATGACCCTATAGAAGAGATAACCATGTCAACTATTGGATCTAGGTCATCAGAAGATGAAGTCATGGGAGACAACACCAGATAATTAACATGTGGTGGGGGCGATACCGTCTGCATATAAGAAACATTTAGGGAGGTAATCCAATCAGGACCTATGAATGAAAGTTTATCAATAGTCACCATTCTTCCATCATGAGGGAAAGATATCACGTGAAAAAGAGTGGACACAATAGATTTCATGGCATAGACATAATTCCGTCCAAGGAGTAAAGAAAAATCCAAGGGGTCTTGGACTACCATGACATCAATAAAGATAATTTTCCCTCCCAAAGTTATAGGAAACTGAGGAAGGGTCCCTAAAGGTTGACTGGTTCTTCTGTTAAAAGCTAACAAATTCTGTGTAACCGGGGCAAGTTGAGGACAACCCAAATCTTGCCAAGCAAAAGAGGACAAAATGCTAACGGACACGCCTTCATCTATCAACGTCTGAGGAATGTATCGACCACAAACTTTCACTGTAATCTAGAAAGGAATGTGAGAGGGAAGACGAGGTCAAGTTAGAACTCCCCAATCAAAACGAATGGCCTCATTACTTGGAGGGGGTTCCACGAGAGAAGGAGGAATACCCCTCGACACGGTAGAGTCTGTATAAATGAGAAAAATGTGGGCAATATAAGATTTACTCTCTAGCGGGAGAGTAGGAGCGACCGATAATGACATCAAATTGACCACGTGGGTTGCATCCTCCAAGGGGAGAATGGGGTCGACGGGTGGAATGAAATTGACCGATTGGGTTTCACTGTCTAATGAGAGAGTGGGATCGAACAAGGATAGGATCGGATCGACCTCTTGGATTTCATTCTCCAAGGGGAGAATGGGGTCGAAAGGTGGAGACAAATCGACTTCTTTGGTTTCTCTCTCTAACGGGAGAGTGGGATCAACTGAGGAGAAAATCAGATCGACCACTTGGTTTGCACTCTCTGGTGGGAGAGTGGGATTGATCGAGGACGAGATCAGATCAACCACTTGATCAACCGAACTGATCGATGGGGGAAACGGATTGATCATTCCATCAACTACAGGTAGGTTGAGAGAAATCTTATGATAAGCAGTTGGAAGTTGAGGCTGTGAAACAGTCATGTCTTCCAGAAATTTTGAGGCTTCTTCCATATGAGGGAAAAGATGAGTTAGATGACTCCCTTTGCATAACATACATGGGAACTTGGATCTACTTTTCTTCTTCCCAACTATATTGTGACTAGTTTACGGGAGGTCATCAACATGTTGTTCAGAGGCTAACGACAAGGCCTGGCGAGGGTGTGTAGACCATGCTTCTATAACCTTGGATAGACCAGGAAAATCCTTAAGAATATGGCTACCCTTGAAAATACTGCAAGGGTACTTGGTCTTACGGGTTGTTTGGGTGTTCTTGGCATCATCAACACTCCCAAAACGATTAACAATAACTAGTTTCTTTCCAACATGTCTGGCAGTGGTTGGAAGTTTGGATCCTTGCTTATTTTTCTTCTTCTTATTCTTCCTTTTCTTCTTCTTCTTATTCACCAAGTTACTATATTGAGATCTTTCACTCGGCAAAGAATATGAAATGGAAGAAGACCTTGCAAGTGAAGAAGGTGAAGAAGATCTTACTGGTGAAGACGGTGAAGGATCAACATGAGGTTTATGTTCTTGGGGGGAAGTGCTTACGACCGAAGCACTTACTACATTTGGGATTACCTGAGTGGAAAACAACTATACTGGTAATCCAATCATGAGACTCGGAAGGCTCAAAGTAGCGATTTGATGAGGACCAATGTTTCCATAAGAAGGAAAAACAAAAGGTTCCCCTGGAGCAGGGGTTCCTTCATTGGTCATTTCAGGAACTGACGCCATTAAAACAAAGATCCAACCTGGAGTCTGCTAGGGAAAACAAGCAGCACACGCTAAATATCTAGGAGGCAAGCAAATAAACAATACTTTCTCACAATGAGCACACTAGTCGGTGATGAAATCCAATGTCGCAGGAACAAAGTAAGAAGGGGTTGAGATAGAGCGGGTGGAAAAGTTACGTTGATGACCTTCTTAACAGACTTACACCCTGGTGCAAGCTCCCGCATATAAATGTGGGTATACCCTCTATGAAGCCCAAGTGAGTTTGGTCAACGTCGATTCCAGGTACCGTGAAGACTTGCCCCTCCACAGTCACCTTGTGTAAAGACCCTAAAGATATAGGCCACTAAGGTTACCAATCGCTACAGTGATGCCTAGGGAAACAGTCGACAATCTGATCCACGTGCAAGGGCAAGGTATCTAGCCCAAAATCAACTTGAAAGGCCTCCACTCATGATTGTGGGTATACCTTCAAGTGACCCCCATAATACACGAAATCTCTACACCAAGACCAACAAAGCAGGGTGAGTAACTCTTCCAGTCTCAATGCGACCTCGTGATTAACCCTTGTGTTAGAAGGGCTTCCCAGGACAAAATGTAGCAAGTGGATTCCACCGCTCCGTGACACAAGATTCTATGTTTGTTTGCATCTTTGGAAAGTTATCTTTCACACCTATTCCAAAGCCCTACAACTAATCTAATGTAGGTTTGCTACCAGAAAAAATAAAAATGTCTAATCAATTTTTATAAGTGCTTTATTTTATGGTTGTTGTTACTCCAGAGGAAAAATGGTGTGAATAATATGGTGTTTTGACTGACTCGAAAGTTATGCAAAGAGATGAAGATGCAATATTTTCATTTCGATGAAAGCTATGCTACGAGAAGGAGAAAACATTTATAATTCCCAGATGCACAATGTCCCAAAATTTACTAAACTCACCAATATCAAGATTTTCAAGAAATGAGACAAATAGACTGTACACCAATACAGGATTCACGGCCATGAGGGGGAAATTTTTTAAGAATTTAAGACCAAAAATCATGCAATTTCACTACTTCAAATGAAAATATGCTCCCAATCTAATGCAAAGAAAGAAATAAATTTTTTGTTTCAAAGATAGCTAAAAGAAATAGCAAATCACTTCAAAACAAAAAACAACCCAAACAAAGTTTCACTTTTACCACGAGTTATTCAGAAAAAAAGAAGTTTTCTTTTCACTAAACAATTCTAAAGAAAAACAAGGCTTTGTAACTGAAAGAGACTCAAAGGAAGAGATCAAATCTTTTAAAAGAAAAAAAATCAAATATGGCTAAAAGCAGCTCAAAAACTATCAAGTAGATTGTAAACAAATCATAATAAAACCCAAAAATTCACCCCAAAACCAAATCCAAGGTTTGGGTAAGGAAAACCATCAAAAATCAAGAATTTCACAATTTCTGCAGGCTTGAGGACTAGCACTGTGCAGAAATCACTGATTTCCACGAGCCAGATATGGGTAGGGTGTGGCGTTTCCGCACTGGTCAAAATAGGTAGGGTGCATAAATCCTAAGTCGTCACACTGTCCCTCAAAGCAGGGTGAGGAAATCAAACAAAAATTAAAAAAAAATAAAAATGGAGTAGGTTTTCCAGTGAAGTTTAACAGTCAGAGAGTCAAGCTAGATATTCCAGTGACTCAGAAAACAGAAACCAAGCAATCAAAGCAAGAAAACAAGGAAAAATAGGAAAACATATGTTTCCCCAGTGGAGTCGCCAATTTTGTTATCGGGTAAATCGTTAAGTGTGGACATGAATCGATCCCCCTAGATCCACCTAGATCTAGAAAAAAAAACGACAGGACATGGCGCTTTCCCTAAGCTCTAATCATCAAATTTACTACCAAACAAAAGACGAGAGACATACCTCTAAGTGTCACTTCCTTATGTCTTTGTTGTTCATGTTTCGCTCCAGTGCTCTTGTGATACTGATCTTGCAGTGAGACACAAACCAACCAAAGTGAAAGCAGTAGAAGTATATTCAATGACGACCTATGCATATGATCAAGGAATTATGCAATAAAATAAAGATAATTCTGTGGGAAAGAAACATGCCATTGTATTATATTAATAATATGAAGAGATATTACAACCGGATGCCTTGATGTCGTAAGGTTCCTTCCAACGATTCCTTGCTTCCCACACACATTTTTCTCCAAGGATTCTAAGACCATGGATCTGATAGCTACTCACAATCTATCTTGACAAAGCAAATCTCAAGGCCAACCTAACCGAGCTAACAAGATCAAGAAATTTCCAACCCAATCAAGCTAACTTTCTCCATGAGAGCTCCTCTCCTTTTATAAGCTGAAGAGGATAAGGCGAGGAGGTTAGGATGATCCCACTAAATCATGAAAGCGAGTATGATCCAAACCATTTGGAGGCCACCTCACTATAGAAGCTTCTCCTTCTAGAAGCATCGAGAAAATGCTCATTTTTCCCATGTATGAAGGCCGCCATGACCTAGCTATAGTGCAGCCTGCGGAAACTCCACACCCTAGATATAGTGAAGCCTACAAAAATCAGGGATTTTCGCACCCTAGTTATGGTGCAGCCCGCGGAAATTTTGTTATCGGGTAAATCGTTAAGTGTGGACACGAATCGATCCCCCTATACCCACCTAGATCTAGAACAAAACACGACAGGACATGGCACTTTCCCTAGGCTCTAATCATCGAATTTACTACTAAACAAAAGATGAGAGACATACCTCTAAGTGTCGCTTCCTTATGTCTTTGTTGTTCCTGTTTCGCTCTAGTGCTCTTGTGATACTGATCCTACAGTGAGACACAAACCAACCAAAGTGAAAGCAGTAGAAGTATATTCAATGACGACCTATGCATATGATCAAGGAATTATGCAATAAAATAAAGATAATTCTATGGGAAAGAAACATGCCACTGTATTATATTAATAATAGGAAGAGAGATTACAGTCGGATGCCTTGATGTCGTAAGGTTCCTTCCAACGATTCTTTGCTTCCCACACACATTTTTCTTCGAGGATTCTAAGACCATGGATCTGATAGCTACTCACAATCTATCTTGATAAAGCAAAGCTCAAGGCCAATCTAACCAAGCTAACAAGCTCAAGAAATTTCCAACCCAATCAAGCTAACTTTCTCCATGAGAGCTCCTCTCCTTTTATAAGTTGAAGAGGATAAGGCGAGGAGGTTAGGATGATCCCACTAAATCATGAAAGAAAGTATGATCCAAACCATTCGGAGGCCACCTCACTATAGAAGCTTCTCCTTCTAGAAGCATCGAGAAAATGCTCATTTTTCCCACGTACGAAGGTTGTCGCGACCTAGATATAGTGCAGTCTGCGGAAACTCCGCGCCCTAGCTATAGTTCAACCTGTAGAGATCAGGCATTTCCGCACCCTAGCTATGGTGTAGCCCACAAAAAATTTGTTATCGGGTAAATCATTAAGTGCACACACAAATCGATCCGCCTAGATCCACCTAGATATAGAACAAAACACGACATGACATGGCGTTTTCCCTAGCCTCTAATCATCGAATTTACTACTGAACAAAAGACGAGAGACATACCTCTAAGTGTCTCTTCCTTATGTATTTTTTGTTCCTGTTTTTCTCCAGTTCTCTTGTGATACTGATCCTGCAGTGAGACACAAACCAACCAAAGTGAACGCAGTAGAAGTATATTCAATGATGACCTATGCATATGATCAAGGAATTATGCAATAAAATAAAGATAATTCTATGGGAAAGAAACATGCCACTGTATTATATTAATAATAGGAACAGAGATTACAACCGGATGCCTTGATGTTGTAAGGTTCCTTCCAACGATTCCTTGCTTCCCACACACTTTTTGCTCCAATGATTCTGAGACCATGGATCTGATAGCTACTCACAATCTATCCTGACAAAGCAAATCTCAAGGTCAATCTAACCAAGCTAACAAGCTCAAGAAATTTCCAACCCAATTAGGATAACCTTCTCCATGAGAGCTCCTCTCCTTTTATAAGTTGAAGAGGATAAGGTGAAGATGTTAGGATGATCCCACTAAATCATGAAAGCGAGTATGATCCAAACCATTTAGAGGCCACCTCACTATAGAATCTTCTCCTTCTAGAAGCATCGAGAAAATGCTCATTTTTCCCACGTATGAAGGCCGCCACGACCTAGTTATAGTGTAGCTTGTGGAAACTCCGCACCCTAGCTATAGTGCAGCCTGCGAAAATTAGGCATTTCTACACCCTAGATATGGTGCAGCCCATGGAAATCCTCCAAAATAGGGCTTTTACAGAGGAAAACACAACTTCTTCTCTCGGGAAAAATTCTTCTCCCTTCTTTCTTTAGGAATTCAGGCCACTGACCCTTCTGAAGGAAACAAATAGGTTTACATCATTAACGGTCATAGGGATGACGAAAATAATGTGTAACACCCATCCATGCATGTTTTTGAATGATGATCTGCTAGATAGGGTAGGGTAGGGTGCCCTCTCCCTTAAAGTTTTCTAAGAAAGAAAAATAACCACTTGACTCTTTCATGAGCCCAAGCAGACCAAGTGTTGTTTCCTGCACTAATACCACTCTGTAACACACCCAACCCCTTAAGTACCCTTTTAAGCGATGGGATATAAATTTTTATCTTTCCTATAGATTCTCTTAGTTCCTTGAATAGAGGCACCATTTCCTTCTTCTCTCCAAAATATTTCCAACGATTGGAAGCTCGTCCAAAATTGAGTTATGTTTCAAGAGTTAAAGCCTTCTGAATTTTTCAGGGTGTCATTGGCCAATGGACACCCCCTTTTCGATGTGGCATCCACGTGGCTTCACTCTCCTTGTACCATCAAACATGGCACTTTCGCGGCCCCAATCATCGTCCTTTTAAAATGACATGGTTGTGGAAGAAGGGTTTACAAGGGAAAGTCTTTGTCGAGTTGTCGTGGGCTTATCCACTCCCAAAACCTCGGTAATTCTTGTTTTTCCAATTTTATCTTACCATGTGACCAACATCACAACCTAGTCCTTTGAACTTCATCCTTTCCACAGTCTTTTGTACAACATTGAAGCTTCTTGGAAACTTGAAGTCTCAAAGCCTCTCTCTACTCAAGAATCTATGGTGGAGCTATGTCCACCTTTGGATCTAATGGTTAAGATTTACCCACACTTAACCAATCACTTGGACTTGACTAGAGGGGTGGGGTCCCACACCTAATTCATGTCCAATCCCACGATGCCACGTGGAGTTGTCCAAACATGCCACATCACCAAGATGCACATGAGCTCATCCTATCGGAGCTCGACACTACAATAGGGGAAACTTTGGCGCTTTGGCACTTTGGGGCTTCGACGCTTTAACCACTTTTCTCTATATCAAATCCTCCAAAGTTTCGAACCCCAGAGTCCTGTCATGTGGCTCCGACCCTTCAACCCTTTTTGGATCTTGCGTCTTATCACTCCAAACACCCAGAGTTTTGAAGTCCCGAACTCCCAGAGCAAGTCCCTCTTTAATACGTGGCGTTGTACACGGGTGTCCCTACTACCATATTCCACTTGGAAGATATGTGACGATGATGCCACATTTCGACGTGGTACCCATCTCTCCAACTCTATACCATAAACAATAAATCATTAGGACACATGGCTTAGACATGCACTAACATGTGGTGGCTTTGTCACATGGTCAGATTCCACTGTGTACTTTTTTTGCATCGTATGTTGACGTCACTCCAACCTTTGGAGCTTCGGGGAAACTCCACTCCTTGCATCCTGAATCACCCAAAGTGGGGTTTATTCAGAGAGCTGAATAATGATCCGATGGCCCATAATATTCCTTGGTTTGATCCAATGGAAGACATTTGGTAGAAGACAAGGGTGACATGTGGACCAAATCAGCTAGTGACACATTTCAAGGTCTATTTGACACATAGGGTTTGTGAAAGTCACAAAATCGGGGTGTCACGTGGCACACCTACTATGGGTCCACGTCACCCTAGGTGACATCAAAATGCCACATCACTACGACCTTCAACACTTCAACGATATTCTCATTCACCAACATGTCGAACCTCCTGGAGTAGGACTTCGCCAAAGTACTTTACGTTATCCTTTCACTAAGCTCGAATTAACAATCGAGAAGGGTCTCGAAGGATCCTTAGATCCACGGTCCATGTTACTTCACAAGTTCAGCGTTCAGAGGTTCTGACTGTTTAACACCTTTTCTCTCTCATAGTAGGTCAATGTTGAACTGAACACAGTCTATATCCAATGGTTAGGAGAGATCCCGAAGCATCCTCGAATCGATGGTCCTCATTTCTTTGCAACTTTGACGTTCGAGGGTTTCTCCCATTTAACACTCTTGTTCTCCTAGAGTGGTTAATGTCAGATTGACCATGACTTAGATCCAACGGTTAGGGGATATTCTGAAGCATCCTTGGATCGATGGTCCTCGCTACTTCATGATTGAGAAGTTGATCAAGGTTTAATGATGGGACAGATCCCACGATCATAGTTAAGGAAACCGCAAGATGTCTGTCAACCTCTCTGGTAACCATACTAGTAGGTTTCTTTAGATTGATTTCGCATGTGGAAAATTTATAACATCCTTGAGCTCCGGACTCCCAGACTCCTGAAGCCAAGATAGATTAGCTCCTTTCGGATCTAGAGAAGGGTTCCAAGGTCCTGGGCATATGGGACTTTATCAAGCTCTAGAGGATACACTCATAAATCTTAGCCAAGATTTGGTTAAGGCCGTGGGCATGATCCCATGGTCTCTTGGACGACTGGTTTGAAGGAAGCACCTTCCATTCATAGAACTTAAGTTCTAAAACATAGGAAGGTATTTTCGAGGGATCAACGGGACCGAAGTATTCCAACGAAGTCTACCCCGACTCTTACATTACAAAATTAATCCTTGGGAAAATTCCCTTAAGGATTTCCCAACCAGCATAGAAACCATAATCTTGTTCCTAATTTCATTTGAAGACCCATGTCTAATAGTTCTCTTGCTACTAAGCAGAGGAAAACATAAACCATTCAAATGCATGGGTTCACCGAAGAATAATAAGCATTACTAATATTAATCATTTAATGCAAATTTTAGTTAGACACATACATCCAACCACTCATTTCAATTCTAGTACACCGAATATATGAAATACTTATCTATTATAGTTGATCACCGACCAACTGACTATGGGTGTTCATCTTTCCACCCAACCATAGGCTCATAGGCATCCATTCTTAGCGCTCTGGCCACCCCTGTGCCAACCCATGATATCACTAGGGAATTTTTGCAATTTCTTAGAAATCCTTTCTCTATCACAACCTCTGCAAGGTTTATCAGATGCTCCCTCAACATCAAGCTTGCGACCTTCTTCTCAGGTCATGTTTTATGCAAACTCCTAGAGATCCTTTCTCTCATTCTCTCCAGTAACTAGAACAAATTAATCCTTCAATTCTTTTTCTCAGCTGGAGAGCCTCCCATGCTCTTCCTCTTTATGAATGGTATCTCCTTTCTTCTCTTGCATGCCCTCTCTTTTTTCCCCAGGGATGTTCTGGACTTGTCATGTTCCTTCTATCAAAAGGAACTCGGGTCAATCTGGGCATGCATGAAACCATGTTCTGTGGTACTCCAGGTTGACAGTTTTTTGTCTCCTTAGCCAAACCCTCCATGCTTCCATTCATTGAGGTAGTTGATTGTTCAACCACCAGTCATTTTCTCATTAACGAATTTATCCTTGGGATCATGATGAGGCTAATTATTTCAACAAAGAGAATTTGGGGTCATTTTGACATAATGAACCCTCTCTACAGTTTCCTCTCTTTCCTCTAGTGATATCATGGCTAGTACTTCAAGGCTTCACCCCCACAGTTTGTTATTGGCAATCTAAAAAATAATACATTTACATTGTTCACTTTCCATAGCATGGTAATCATAATTAATGATTAGTTACAAGTTGGGGGAAACAAGGTTATTACATTTATCAACCGGATGATTGTGGGAGTGATGATGGGAATCACCCCATCCCCCCATGTGGGCCAGACCAAGGTCTCGTTAGTCGCACAGGACCTTGGCTTGGCCCGCGCAGGGGGCTGGGGCAATGCCCGACATTGTCCCACCCATTACACACACAGATATATATATATATAATGGTTTTCAATGTTTTTGAATTTTTTTATATAAAATTTTGTATTTGAACTATATTTTTTTAAGTTTTTTAATGTAAATTTAATTTTTAATTTGTTTTTTTGTGTTATTTTTAACCGTTTTAAAAAAAAATTGGACCATAAATTTGATTTTTAACCTTTTTTTTTTTTATCATTTTCT
>SNQJ01S0078436.1:36192-58393 GCA_010110895.2 Picea sitchensis
ATGCTGGCATATTCTTAGTCGTCCTTCCAAATCAATGAATGTGATTTACTCTTCATAACTTCCTTGTATTTCTGAATGCATCCGTTACCTTGTTTACTTTTTAACATTTACCTAATCATATTAAGAAATTACTGTAGCACTATGTGATTGCCACGTTTAAATAATTAACCTTTCAGATTACCATTTAGATTTTCTCAACTGTCCAGGCGTTTCATTTTCTGACTGCCTGTGCGTTTCATTTTCTGTCTTTCCTCACCTGCCACGGATTTCAGTTGTCCGCCCATTCTCTACCGCAGATTTCCTTAGCTGCCCCCGCGTTTTAGTTATTAAACCTAATTTTCATATAAACTCTGTGGCCCGCATTCATTTTCTGTGGCCCGCATCAATTATGTGATTGTGCTAAACTCGTGACAATTCATTTTCTGTCTTAGATGCATCAAAGACTGATGTAGATGCGTAACAAGTTTTCTGCATGATTTGTAAATAGGGTTTTTTTAATAATAAATATTAAATGTATAGCTCAGATTTAATAAAGTCAAAGTATTCTTGGTTCTCATGAGATTTAAATAAAAACCTAAAACATTAATGGTTCTCTCTTTTTTATGAGATTTAAATCAAAACCTACCTTTATCATTTTAATAGAAAAATTGTGGCCAAATGTTGGCAAGATCTTTAGATAAGTTGAATAATTATGAAGTGGTTTTGCCATGATATGATTAATTATCAGGTGCTTTGGTTTTTTCATATATTACTAACATTTTTATGTAAAATTACAAGAAAATATAATTAAACGAAAATAAATATGATTTTTTTCATATTACCACAAACTGATTACTGATAACTTTCGGCATTCTCAGCCGCGAATTAGCGGCTGTGCTAGTTTTACTAAACATTGAGAAATGGTGTTATTTAACTACAAGTATTTTCTATGCATTGAAGTAAAGGTAAACAATGTGTTAAAAATGATGTTTTCCACTATATTTTAAAAGTATGGAACCATAAATTAATTGAGACACAATTATATGAAAAATCTTAATTTCAAAAAAGTAAATGGTAAAAAATATTTTTAAGATTGAAAGAAGCATGGAAAAATGACTTTAAAACAACGTTGAAAAAAAACTCAAAAAAAAAAAAAATAGATGAAAAAATAAGCATTTAAAAAATAATGTGGAAACATTATGGATCAAAAAATTTAAAATATAAAAAAAACACCTAAAAAGGGAGGGGGGTGATAATGGTTGCACCATTTTTAAAAACAAGGTAAAAAATGTGACCCCTCAAAAAACTAGAACTCTACTCATTAAGTTGGTAACTATGTTAATAATCAAACTTCTTCAAATAACTAACTCTTTGAATGCTTACTTAACAACCTTTAATAACATAATAACCTGATTTAGGTATCCTTGTTGACTTTGCACCTCTAATTATTGATTCCTTTCACATGATTAAAATTCATTCAAAACAAAAATGATGATTAGCATCAAAGTGTTTGAATAGATAAACAATTGCTTGAGCTGGAATACAATACAAAATATGATATATATACAAAATATTCAAATGATTTCAGTAACCATAGATATCTTTATACACATTTACACATAGATAGCACAAAAATCTTGTAATAACATAGATAATATAAAACTCTTTCAATAATACTAAAATTATGAATTTCATTAATTACCATTTTTCAAATGGGATATGTATCATGTACACCTTTTAGAAGATCAAGTCTAACCACAATTCATTTAAAAGGTACTTTCATTATGATATTCATAAAACTAATTATTTGTAAAAATCTAGTTCTTTTCATTGTTATAGATAATTTGTTTTCATTTGAGTCACCCATAAGAAATTTGACTCTATAATCATAAACACCATTAAACTATTTCCAAAATCAATTAACTTCTAATGAATTTGTTTTCAAGATAATTTAATAAGAAAATAATGGCATTCATGTAACACACCTTTTTTTTCTTAAAAAAAAGTAATGTTTGTACTAAATGAACAAGTTTATTACCTTAAAAATTACAATTAAAAGATTCATTAAGCATGTTATTCTACAACTTCTTGTCTCATCTATTTTAGATCAAAATACTTGTATGAAAATTTCAGTGTCATTACATAATCTCTCTTTATTCCTATATCTTAGGTATCTTTATAGTTGTGAATCATGGATTATCATAATTAATAGGATTTACGTAGAGAGGGTTGTCACTAAATGGGGTTATGTTCCATCCTTATGGTGTAGTCTCATTATACTATTGATTCATAATTTCTTTTGGATTGCATGAAAAAACATAACTTCAAGGCATTATTAAAATCAAAGAAACAAAAACTAATCTTTCAACTCAATAACCTTTATAACAAGATATAGCATGTAGAGCTAGACCTACACCTATACTTAGACCTAGACCTTGTCTTTCCTTGCCATGTCTAGCCTTTCTTAGCCTTTTCGTGTCTTGTCTTGCCTTGCATTTCCTTTCCTTGCATTGTCATACCTAGACCTATACCTATACCTAGGCATTGCATTGCCATGCTTTGTTTTGCCATGGTCTAGGTCATGGTCCAGGTCATTTTTTATGTCATGGTATATGTCATGGTAATGGTGAATGTATAGGTCTTGGTCTAGGTCTAGTTCTAGGTCATGGTTTAATTCTAGGTTTGGGTCTATGTCATGGTCATGGATTAGGTCTAGGTCTATTGCCAACATGTCCCTTAATGGGTTCATGAGCGAGTTGCAATTCATGATAAAATTCTAACTGATCCTTGAATGGATGAATCGTCAGTTGCATTGGATCCATGGAATCGAGTTTCAACTAGTGGGGCCCCTCTTCTACCATTTTTTTGCTTGGAAAAGCGTTTGTTGGAGGATCTCTGGAACTAGGGTTTTTCATAATGAGGCATAGTGCAATTTATGAACAAGAGGTTGATTTTCATGAACACTGTGTCAGGAATTGTAGGTAGTATGGTTGCGTGGGTATTGGAAAAACAGACATGCATGAGTTTACGGAACTTCATTATGCTACTTGATTTGGATTTTATGCCCCTGGACCAAATTGGCAACATGTCCCTGAATGGCTTGAGGAGGCGAGTTGCAACTCGTGATAAACTCTAACCGAGCCTTAGATGGACAAACCATTTGTTGAATTATATCCAAGGCACCGAGTTTTAGCTAGTATGACCCCTCCATTATCATTGTGTTTCCTAGAAAAAAAAAAATTGGAGGATCTCCAAAACCAAGGTTTTTCTCAGTGAGGCATAGTGTAATTTTCTGAACAAGAGTTTCATTTTCATGAACACTTTGTTGGGTGATTGTGGGTAGTGTGGTCACATGGGCCCTGGCTAAACAGACGTGCCAGAGCTTATGAAACTCCATTATGCTTCTGGGTTTGGATTTTATTCCCCCAAACCAAATTACCAACAAGTCCTTGAATGGATTGAGCAGGAGAGTTGCAACTTATGATAAAACTATAAAAAAACCTCATATAGGAAAATCGTTGGTTGCATTAGATCCAGGGCACTAGGTTTCAGCTAGCGGGGCCCCTCTTCTTTTCTTAGTAAGGAACAGTGCAATTTATTAACAAGAGGTCAATTTTCAAAAACAATGTTCTGGGTGATTGTGGGTAGTGTCTTCACGTGGGCATTTTGCAAGCAAGTGTGCAAGAGCTTATGAAACTTCGTCATACTTCTCAGTTTGGATTTTATGACCTTGGACAAAATTTCCAACATGTCCCTGAATGGCTTGAGGAGGCGAGTTTAACTGGGCCTTGGATGGATGAAACGTCAGTTGAATTAGATCCAGGGAACTGGGTTTCAGCTAGTGCGACACCTCCCTTGTCATTATGTTGCCCAAAAAAGTGTGTGTTGGAGGATCTCTGGAACTAGGGTTTTTCTTAGTGAGGCACGGTGCAATTTATGAACAAGAGATCGATTTTCATTAACATTGTGTTGGGTGATTGTGGGTAGTATGGTCACGTGGGCCTTGGCCAACAAGACGTTTAGGATCTTATTTAAATCCATTTTGATTCTTGATTTGTATTATTTTCCCCCATACCAAATTGCCTACATGACCCTGAATGGCTTGAGGAGGTGAGTTGTGACTCTTGATAAAGCTCTAAACGAACCTAAAATGGACAAACCATCGGTTTCATTGGATCCAAGGCAGTGGTTTTGAGCTATTGGGGCCCCTCAGTTGTCATTCCATTGCCTGAAAAAGAGTTTGTTGGAGGATCTACAAAACTAGGGTTTTCCTTAGTGAGGCATAGTGCAATTTTTGAACAAGAGGTCGATTTTCAAAAACACAGTGTCGGGTGATTGAGGGTAGCGTGGTCACATGTTCCTTGGACAAATATATCTGTGGGATCTTATGAAACTCCATTATGCTTCTCGATTTGTATTTTATGCCTTTGGACCAAATTTCCAACATGTCCCATGTCCCTAAATGGCTTGAGGAGGCAAGTTGCAAGTCATGATAAAACTCTAACCCGACCTCAGATGGATGAACCGTCAATTGCATTGGATCCAGGGCACTGGTTTTAAGCTAGTGGGGCCCTCGGATATCATTTTTTTTTCCCAAAAAGTGTTTGTTGGAGGATCTTTGGAACTAGGGTTTTGCTCAATGAGGTAGAGTGCAATTTCTGAAGAAGAGGTTGATTTTAAAAAACATTGTGTCGAGATATTGTGTGTAGCATGGTCACATGGGCCTTGGTGAAATAGACGTGTGGGAGATTATAAAAATCCATTATGATGCTCGGTTTGGATTTGATGCCCCCAGAACAAATTGCTAACATGTCCCTAAATGACTTAAGGAGGTGAGTTGCAACTCATGATAAAACTCTAACCGAGCCTCAAATGGATGAACCATTTGTTGCATTGAATCTAGGGCATTGGGTTTTAGCTAGTGGGGGATCGTCACTATCATGTCATTGCTCGAAAAAGAATACATTGGAGGATCTTCGGAACTAGGGTTTTTTTGAGTGAGGCACAGTGCAATTTATGAACAAGAGGTCAAATTTCAAGAACATTGTGTTGGAAAATTGTGGTTAGCGTGGTTGTGTGGGCCTTGGAAAAATGGATGTGTGGGAGTTTATGGAACTCCATTATGCTGATCAATTTGGATTTTATGCCCCCAGACAAAATTTCCAACATGTCCCTAAATGACTTAAGGAGGCGAGTTGCAACTCACGATAAAAATATAACCAGGCCTCAAATGGATGAAATGTCAATTTCATTGGATCTGGGGCACCGAGTTTCATCTAGTGCCCCCCCTCCGCTATCATTTAGTTTCCCAGAAAATCATTGGTTGGAGGATATATGGAGATAGGGTTTTTCTTAGTGCTTATTACATATGTTTGACAATTTAACACCTTTTAAGGATTTACATGGAAATACTAGGCTAGGAAAGAAAAGGAAACACATGGCAAGGAAAGGGAAGGCAAGGCAAGGTAAGAAAATTCAAGGCATGGCATGGCACGACAATTCAAGGCATGGCATGGAGAGGAAAGGCAAGGAAACACATGAAATGGCATGGCAAGGAAAGGCATGGCATGGCAAGGAAAGGCATGGCATGACATGGGATAGAAAGGCAAGGCATGACATGGGATGACAAGGCAAGGCATGGAATGGCATGTCATCGCAAGGAAAGGAATTATAAGGCAAGGTAATGCAAGGTAAAGAAATGAAACACGAGGAAATGCAATTCATGGCATGGCATGGAAAGGCATGGCATGACAAGGAAAGACATGGCATGGTAAGGAAAGGAAAGACAATGCAAGGAAAGGAAATGCAATGCAAGGAAATGAAAGGAAATGAAAGGCATGGCATGACATGGCATGGAAATTCAATGCATGGAATGGCATGGAAAGTCATGGAGAGGAATGTCATGGTATGGCAAGGCATAGCATGACATGGAAAGGAAAGGCATGGAGGCAAGGAAAAATAGGGAATGGCATGGAAATTCAAGGCATGGCATGGTATGGAAAGGCAAGGCATGGTATGGCAAGGCAAGGCATGTCAAGGGAGAAAAATGCAAGGAAATGCAATGAAACACAAGGAAATGTGAGGCATGGAATGGAAATGCAAGGCATGGCATGTCAAGGAAAGATAAGGCATGACATGGTGTGGAAAATAAAGGAATTGCATGGCATGGAAAGGCAAGGAAAGGAAAGGAAATGCAAGGCAAGGAAATGTTGTGCAAGGAAATGCAAGGCATGGTATGGAATGTCGTGGAAAGGTAAGGCATGGCATGGAATGACATGGCAAGGTAAGGAATGACATGGAAAGGAAAATAAAGAAAAGCATGGAAAGGCAAGGAAAGGAATGACATGGCATGGAAAGGTGAGGCATGGCATGGCATGGAACCGATATGATAGGTTTGTTGGAGAAAATTATTTTTCCTTGTGATGTTACTAACAATTGATTGTTAAAAGACATGGTGGGATTCATTATGCTCTTTAGAACGATATTTTTTCCAATTTTTTGTAAAATCATCCATAAGGTTTCTAACAATATGATGATTTGTTTCTAAACTTTTGATTGTTTTAATGCCTAAAATGCTCCTAACAGCGGACAAAATTCTATATTTTAACAAATCCAAAAATAATTGACATCTAACAACATCATATTTTGGTTCAAAATATTATTTAATGATTTTATAAGAATGATAATGCATAGTCCGCTTAGGTAACTTACCTCCAAGTGATTCTAGACCACTTTCATCCACTTGAATGTGTGTAGGAGTTCATCGCCACACACTGTTCAAAATAGGTAGGGACAATGAACCCATATTCTAGAAATATTGACCTCTATGTTGTGGAGTTAACAACGTTGCAATTATTTCATCTTCAATCATTAGTGGATCAATTCTGGGAGGAGAGTGGACATTCCTATTAATAGTTTCTGGAACGTCTAACTATCCAACAAGAGGTTGCACCATAGGAACTTCTTCACCATAATGTTGTGCAACAGTTTCCTCTCTAATTTCATCCATTGTATAATCAACTCCAAGCAAATAATCCATCATCCGGTCATCCACAACAACTTGTCTTGATGAGATACTAATTGGAGGTACAATGGAATTCTAAATTGGTTTGGTCTCTATTGAACTAGTATGTTTTTCTTATGGTGATGGAGGAGAAATAACAATGGCATATATTCCGCTAGAAATTGGATTACCCTCTTTTGAAAGTCTATGTTTTGACATATGTAACCTTGCATTTTCTCTTTCTTCATTTACCTTTTCAATCAGTATTTCTTTCCTCATGGACTTTCTACCTCGATTTTGTAGGTTCCCCATGTTTAAAGAGAAAAATTGGCTTCCAAGAACACCACAACAAATTTGTCTTGGTATTACACAAGAAGACACAACTAATGATTCCAATTCCAATCACACAAATTTGTCTCGGTATTACACAAGAAGACACAACTAACAATTCCAATTCCAGTTGGACATTTTTTTTTTGGTATTATACAAGAAGACACAACTAACAATTCAAATTCCAATTGGACAAATTTGTCTTGGTATTAAACAAGAAGACACAACTAAAAATTCAAATTCCAATTGGACAAATTTTTCTTGGTATTAAACAAGAAGACAAAACTAACAATTCCAATTCCAATTGGACAATTTTTTCTTGGTATTACACAAGAAGACACAACTAACAATTCCAATTCCAATTGAACAAATTTTTCTTGGTATTACACAAGAAGACAACTAACAATTCCAATTCCAATTGGACAAATTTATCTTGGTATTAAAAAATAAGACACAACTAACAATTCTAATTCCAATTGGACAAATTTGTCTTCCAATTCTTCCCACAATTGTCTTCCAATAGAAAAAAAAAATCTATGAATTAAAAAACTAGAAAAAAAAGAACAAAAACCTATATGTTCTTGCTATTTTTGCATGCAGATGTTAGGCTTGTTCATTTTTTTTATATAGATGAGGTTGAGGAGTGTGATTGGCACATAAAACTACCCAACATGAACATGTGCAGGTTCCTTTTAGGTAGGGATGAGCACCAATCACACTCAACCGCAAGGATTTCAAGTCATAAGAGAGTGTGCACGCTCTTAATGCAATAGATATAACATTTATTGTAGACCAAACAACTTTATGAATAAATATGTATATGGGTTTGGGGACAACTAGGACCTAAGGGTTTATGATTGAAAGTGTTTTGAAGCATAGAGAAATGGTTAGAGCACAAAGATGTGGATGAAAGGGTTTTGGGGCCTTCAACACGAGGTATAGGCATAGTGCACTTAGGGTTTTGGTGTGAAGGGGGTTAAGGGTTGATTATAGGTTATTCCTAGGCTTAAATGGAGATAGGGGGGTCTAGTTCATGGTCTAGGTCAAGCTCTAGGTCATTGTGTAGGTCTAGGTCATGGTCTAGGTCATCGTCATGGTATAGGTCTAGGTCATGGTCTAGGTATAGATCTAGGTCTATGTCGTGGTCTAGGTCATGTTCTACTTGTAGCTCTAGGTCTATGTCATGGTCATCATATAGGTCTAGGTCATGGTATATGGTATAGGTCTAGGTCTTTCCATGCCTTTCCATGTCTAGGTATTGATATTTCTAGGTCTAGGTCTAAGTCTTGACATGTCTAGGTCAGGGTCATTTCTTTCCTTGTGATGTGCCAAACTTGTTGTAGTGTGTGAGAGACTGAGAGGGAGACAAAGAGGAATACATAGAAGGGGGGTATAGAGAGAGTATATGAGAGCATGAGAGATAGAGAGAGGAATATAGAGAGGGGGTGGAGAGAGAGGAAGATAGAGAGTGTGATAAGGGCATAGAGGAAGACAAAGAAAGTGTGTGAGAGTAAAGGAGAGGGAGATAGAGAGGGGGGGTGTGTGAGAGCAAAGGAGAGGGAGACAGAGGGGGAGAGAGAGAGGACCTAGAGAGAGAAAGGGGGTGGATTGGGTGATGGAGAGGGAGCGGGATACAAAGTTTGGGGGAGATAGGGGTAGATGTAGGAGAGAGAGAGTTGAGAGATAGTGGAGGGAGGGAGGAGAGGAGGAAGGGGGTGAGAGAGTGTGAGAGAGTGCAGAGGGGAGAGAGCAAGAAAAAAAGGGTGGAGAGAGAGAGAGGTAAGAGGGAGGGAGAAGGAGACCAATATGGGGTAGAGAGAGAGAGAGAGGGCAGGGTTAAACAAGTAAAGAGAGAAATGGGAAGATAGAATGGGAGATAGAGAAGGAGGGGACATAAAGATGCGGGATACAGTGAGCGAGGGAGGGAGGGTTAGATGCAAGAGAGAGAGGGAGGGGAGAGAGATAAGGGGATGGAGGGAGAGAGCCAACAAGAGAAAAAGAGAGGTCGAGAGTGAGATATATATATAGAGAGAGGGAGGGGGTAGCAAGTGTTATATAATGTTATTTGCCACCTAATAATTAGGTCATTATTACCTAAATCTCACCTATCCTATCCAACCACATTCACCACTTATTCCCTGACTTTCCAGCCAAATTCTACCATGGTCGCCCTTTTCCTTCACTAAGGGTGCAACCAAAATGGATGGTCGCTCCTTTTGGCTTGCCAAGGAGGGACCGATCGCCCTGTCTATGTGTCTAGGGAGAAACCAAGTCTAGAAGCTCCTATTTATGGATTTGGTTTCGATGGATGAGACTTCCCAATGATTTCTCAGGTTTTAGCCTCGCGAAGGATTCCATTATGAGCTCGAGGATATTATACTAATATCTATATGGCCTTATCCCTAAATCCCTATAAGAACCAAGCGATTTCCCATGGAAAAGAAGGAGGAAAGAGCTAGCAAGGTTACTCTGGTGATTTGGTTGCAAGACTTAGGCAAGGAGCTTGGAAGGAAGCCATATCTTTAATCTACATCTGTAAGTTGTAATATTGCTTCTTTGATTAATAGAAGACATACTGGATGTTTCCCTCTATTCAATTGTTCATACAAGTTTATGTATTCATTGGTAGAGAATTAGTATAATTATTTGTCATGATATACTATTGGATCTGTAGTTAATCGATGCATGTTTGTTTTGATCTTTGGGAGGTTTTCATGTATGAATTAGATTTAGGAACATCCTTATTTTATGTCTCTATTCATGCCTTAGGAGTTGGTAGAATCTAAGGGAGATCATCTCCTGCAGGGTGCAAAATCCCTACAACAGATTGGCGACCATACTGGGGAAGTTTTTCTCCATGTATTAATCCCCGGTATATATGGTCACCAATCTGTTGTAGTGATTTTTCACCCTACAGGAGCTTAGCTCCCTTAGGTTCTACCAGTTCCTAAGACATGAATAKAAACATAAACTAAGGATGTTCCTAGATCTAATTCATACATGAAAACCTCCCAAAGATCAAAACAAACATGCGTGAATTAACAACAAATCCAATAGTATATCGTAATACATAATTATACTAATTCTCTACCAATGAATACGTAAACTTGTATGAACAATTGAATAGAGGGAAACATCCAGTATGCATTCTATTAATCAGAGAAGCAATATTACAACTTACATATGTAGACTAAAGAGATGGACTCCTTCCAAGATCTTTTCCCAAGTCTTGCAACCAAATCACCAAAGTAACCTTGCTAGCTCTTTCCTCCTTCTTTTCCATGGGAAATGGATTTTTTCTTATAGGGATTTATGGATAATGTCATATAGTTATTAGGATAATATTATCGAGCTCATAATAGAAGTATTATCAAGGCTAAACCCCGAGAAATCAGTGGGAAGTCTCATCCATCGAAACCAAATCCATAAATAGGAGCTTCTAGACTTGGTCACTCCCTAGACACATAGACAGAGCGACCGGTCACTCCTTGGAAAGCCAAAAGGAGTGACCATACCTTTTGGTCGCACCCTTAGTGAAGGAAAAGGGTGACCAGGGTGGAATTTGGCTGGAAACTCGGGGAAGAAGTGGTGAATTTTGTTGGATTTGATAGGTGATATTTAGGTGATAATGACCTAATGATTAGGTGGAAAATAACATTATAATAGATGAAACGAAGCTTGGGGGGAATTTATCCAGCCTTTTATTATCATTTTGTAGTTAATACACTAACTTCTCAAGCTGGGGGCAAAGTACCAACCACCCCCCTTTGAACTTTACATTGGGAAGTTCCGAGCATAGTTCACTTTCTAGTTTCAAGCTTGCAAAAAATGAAACCTACCCAAGCATAGTTTTATTTTGTTTCAAGATTGTGTAAAAATGAAACCAATCTCGAGATTAGTCTTTGATCTTTCTCGTGCTTGTTAATACATGAGAATAGGTTATCGAGTATACTTTTATCTCTTTTTTGGACTCGTAAAATATATATGAAAAAGGAACTCTTTGGAGTCTCCTTTAATCTCTTTTCAGACTCTCTACACATGAAAATATTGTCGAGTGATCTTGTTTCCTTTCACACTCGTTAAAAGGTTAGAAAGGGTGTCTTTAGAGTGATAGTTTACCATTTTTTTCGGCCTCGTTAGACTATTTACGAAAAAGGAATACTCTATTCAAGCATGATTAGATGATTTCTCCTAGGTATCATTTTATACTTTTCTGGACCCTGGAGACCAACTTTACAAAAAAGTTAATTGTGGATTCTTCTTTATCAAATCTTTTCAGACTCTCTAAACATGAAAATACCATCAAGTTTACCTTCTTTGGGCTCATTAAACTTTACATCGAAGGACCCACACATGGTACCAAACCCCTCCTTCTTCAGGTTCATTAAAAATGTGTCGAGGGACTCATCATAAGATGAGCTATATCGAGCATGATTAGATGATTTCTCCTAGGTATCATTTTATACTTTTCTGGACCCTGGAGACTAACTTTACGAAAAAGTTAATTGTGGATTCTTCTTTATCAAATCTTTTCAGACTCTCTAAACATGAAAATACCATCAAGTTTACCTTCTTTGGGCTCATTAAACTTTACATCGAAGGACCCACACATGGGACCAAACCCCTCCTTCTTCAGGTTCACTAAAAATATGTCGAGGGACTCATCATAAGATGAGCTATATCGAGCATATGTTCTCCTCCTCAAGATCGTAAAAGTATAAAGAGGTACTTGCCGATCATGGTGGGGAATTTTTAGAGGATTTTTTCCATCTTGTTATTTTCATTATCTGGCAACAATTACTACTTTGAGTCACCCTTGAACATGTTATATCATCATATATAACAATCGGGTAATCCATTCTCTCTCATTGAACACCATTTCCATTTTGTGTCGCATTCCACTGATAGGTCCATGGCCAGTGTTATGGTATTCATATGAGTTAATGTTGTTGATTCAAGTTATTTGTCGTGCATACTTGTTCAAGGGAAGTTTACCTACGTCGTCCACGTGCAGTTCCTTTCATCCTATTTATCTCAACCATCCTTGTGTTAGTTGTGCTCCATTATTATGATTTTCACACCATCTATCTTTGCATGTTTCATGTTGATTGATGGGGGATACATCAAGGCCCTCCTTCGACGAATTTCACCCTGTTGACTCAAACTCATTATCCAGGATTGAAATATAGAAACCCAACAATACCCTAGGACTTGCAGACATCAATGACAGGTCTCCTTGCATTTCGACAGTGGGTTTACATTATTGACTCCTGTCGAATGAATCTACAAGTGTTCAATGTCAACTCCTTTATTCACACTTTGTATATTGTACTAGGTATATTGGGTTCCATCATCATCATCAGTGGACTCCCTCAATTCTTTTAATGGTATACATTAATGACCAGTAATCAAACGGTTTCTACCATGCTCAACTTCAACTTATTTATTCGCATGTCGTATATACATACCATTAGGATTAAGGACGAAGACCTTGGGATAAGATCACACTCATGTTAGATGTTACTCTTTCCCAATATATGATGGAGAATATTCATGATCACTTCACCGATTTCTCAATTATTGAGTCATCTCACTGATTTGTATGATGTGACATAGATCCACATTTGTACTTGGTCGTGGCTATGATTTCACTTGCATCTTGCATGGATCCACAATGTATATTTTCGTGGCCATGATCGCGTCATCATTGGTTCTTTATGGATCCATGGTGTATTATGTTATGGCCATCATCCCATCACTTGTGTCATGCATGGATCCACAATGTATTTATGGCGGCTACTCTCTTGTCTTTTTTACCAAGCATGGGTATTCCCTCCTTGGGGATATTTTTCTGCAAGACTGGCGATGCTCTTCTCCAAGCTTCTTTTCCTAAAGCTCTATGACTTGATTTATTAAGTGTTTCAACCATAATACACCTCTTCTAGCATCACACTTTAGGGGGAATCTGTTATAATGTTATTTTCTACCTAATCATTAAGTCATTTTTACCTAAAGATCACCTATCCAATCCAACAACATTCACCACTTCTTCCCTAAGTTTCCAGCCAAATTCCACCCTGGTCGCCCTTTTCCTTCACAAAGGGTGCGAACAAAAGGGATGGTTTCTCTTTTTGGCTTGCCAAGGAGTGACTGGTCACTCTATCTATGTGTCTAGGGAGCGACCAAGTCTAGAAGCTCCTATTTATGGATTTGGTTTCGATGGATGAGACTTCCGATTGATTTCTCAGGGTTTAGCCTCGAGAAGGATTCCATTATGAGCTTGATAATATTGTCCTAATAACTATATGGAATTATCCCTAAATCCCTATAAGAACCAACCCATTTCCCATTGAAAATAAGGAGGAAAGAGCTAGCAAGGTTACTCTGGTGATTTGGTTGCAAGACTTGGGCAAGGAGCTTGGAAGGAGGCCATCTCTTTAGTCTATATCTGTAAGTTGTAATATTGCTTCTTTGATTAATAGAAGACATACTGGATGTTTCCCTCTATTTAATTGTTCATACAAGTTATGTATGCATTGGTAGAGAATTAGTATAATTATGTGTTATGATATACTGTTGGATCTATTGTTAACCCATTCATGTTTGTTTTGATATTTGAAAGGTTTTCATGTACGAATCAGATCTAGGAACATCCTCAGTTTATGTCTTTATTCATGTCTTAGGTGTTTGTAGAACCTAAGGGAGCTCAGCTACTAGAGGGTGAAAAATCCCTACAACACCTCTTCAAGGGGGCAACCTCCTAGATAAAAGCTCTCAAATACAATAAGAATTATTAACAAAAAAATTCATAACCTTCTACTCAATATATAGCTATCCAAAGATATTCTTAACTACCTACAAGCTCACTTATAATGAGGGTCTACTAACTTATTTGGGCCTTAATAATAATGAGGTCCCCTTAACGAGTGACTATTAACTAACTATTTATTGAGCCCTTAGAAACCCACTTTTTGTCATTAGTAGGGATATGCTTTTTTATTTTGGGTTACACATTGACATTGGTTCTTTATTGCTTGTTGCAATGATTCTTTCTTTTAACTAGTCAAGTTAAATGTGTTTTTTTATGTTTCATTTGTTTGGTTTTATTTTAGTTCTTTTCTTGAGCTTTATTACTTACATAGTTTTGGTTTCTTTCCCTTCTTGGTCCTTGATTTCTAGACTAAGCTAGTTTCACTTGATTAGGCCCTTGATTTCCAAATTAAACCCTCATTTCACCAACTTTGGTATGGACGAGCCCCTATTTTGGGATAGACTCTTATTTCTAAATTAGGCCCTTCAGTCACTATATTGGTGTGGACAAGTATTGATTTTGGAATTGGTCCTTATCTCCTTCTCGAGCCTCGCTTACTCTTCATATTGTTCAAAACAAATTCTCCCTTTCAAACTTTTTTTTATCTTTTAGATTCAACCGAGTCAAAAAAATTTCAAGAGTTTGATTTCTCAATCAACCCCAACATCCAAGTAGGACCTCTTTTTTACTTAGTTACCGTTTCCTTTCCCCAATTTACAAATCAGGTCCAATTTCTATATTGGACCCTCTTGGCACTCATCGTACCATACAAACCATATGGAATTTCAAACTCGTTCAATGTGCTTCTTCATTATCTTGTTTTTTAACCTTGTTTGATGATTCTTACAAAAGACACATCTTTCAATGTGCTTCTTCATTATCTTGTTTTTTAACCTTGTTTGATGATTCTTACAAAAGACACATCTCCTTGATGAGGCTAAAACTTCAAAATTGATCTCTCTGATCACTAAAGTGCTTTAACTTTTGCCTAATTCAGTGATCAACCTCGATTTCTCAATTCGAATACTTTCTATGTTCACACATGTGGAAATAACCTCTACACATTTCACACATGTGGAACCAACCTCTACAAATTTCACACATGTGAAACTATTTTCACCCCTATGAATTCTCTTCCATACTTTTTGCACATGTGAATTTTTTTTAAGTTTGATTATGATCGATCCTTTCCTTTGCAAAATATAGTGACTCGAGGTCCCAATTCCCTAATCAAACCTAATTTTGAAATTGAACCTCCTCCATGTGAACTTGTGTCCCAATTTTAGTATTGTCTCTAACTTCAAAATTGATCCTTCCCTCACCTAAGAAGAGGGGTCTCGATTTTCAAATAAGCTCTGATTCATAAAGTATTCCCCATTTTATTTTGAGCCCTTTGCACACGTGACCTCACTTTCAATATTTGAATTCAATGCTTAACACACGAAATTCACTATGCATTAATACGCATCCCATTAATATGCATCCTTAGTACAAATTTAGTTAGTTATTTACATGAGCCATGATTTCTTTTATTTTCCCTGCAAATTGATTGTCGAGAAATCCAAGTTCAAAATATAAATCTCTACTAAAAGAAAATCTCCTCTATGTTGGCATGCACTTTATGTTAAGATCAACATCACCATCTTTAAATCTGGTTTCCAATTTGAATTTCTAAAACTAGTTATTTATGTGTTTTAATGTGATTTTCAAGTTAAACCCTACAAGAATTATTTTTTTTTAGTGCTAACTTGTAAGGATTTTCATAAGGCTACTAAAGGGTACAATTGGAAAAAGGAACGAGAATGGGAGAGATCTATTATAGGAAAACCGAGGGAGAAAATGAAATTTGTCAAGGAGAAAACACTAAAAAGATAACATACTCCCACCACTATAGAGTCATCTGTTAGAAGGAAAAATAACTCTGCTAGAGGCATAAATCCAGTCATGGAAGCCTAGGCTACTAGAGATGCTAAATTTCTCATTTATGCAGACACTTCATACACTATTGGTTTTGATGGAGCCCACAAATATAACAAATTGTTTCCTCTAATTGAAATGGGGAAGGGATTAGGTATGATAAGGACTTGGATGAAAGGAAAGAAGAAGATCTCTCTATAGAAAAAATTTAAAAGCATCAATCATACACAATGAAAAAATCATATCTCTAGTGATTCCATGTGCAAAAGTAATCAAGTACCCGATTCAACATACAGAGGTCAGCACAAGGAGGATTTTGAATTATTAGGGAAGGCGTGTTGGATCATTTTCGTCATTTGATTTTGAAGTCTATTATGAATTATCAAAGTTCGAAATTCATTTCACCAATGACTATCTAAAAGTTTGTATGTGTGAATATAACCACAATAACATCCTACCCGAGTGTTATGATGAAGAGATAAATTTCAAAGCCTTAAATAGAAAACAATTCCCAACTATACACCTTAGGTCAGGATACACATGGGAACCTCAATTGATCAGCATTAGCTTTGGTGAAAAAGATTCAACTCATGTGAAGATAGGTTGGGTTCCAATTATGCATGAAATCACTAAAGGAGGTAGCATTTTCAAGTGGGTTTCTATCCTTTCTAACTCACTAGAATAATCCATTGGAAAATCTCAATAGGATGCTTTCTCAAGATCCATGGAATTTTACATGCCCTCTTACCTATTATATGTGATTTTTTCTTCTAAGACATTCATGGGATTAGGCATCTTGGTCCCCAGACCAACCTCCTATTCATGTTATTATAGATATTTATGTAATAGCAAGTACCAATTTTAATATGCACTTATTTATGATGGCTTCATGGCACCATTATATGAACTCATTTGTATCCAAACTTATTGATCCAGGTGGATATTGGTGGCCACCCACCTATTCCAAATGGCTCCTCATGTCCTCTTTTGTTCAACGCGTCCTTCTGTATTGCTTGATAATTGTGAGTTCTACACTTCTAGGGCTGTCTGAAGCCCCACACATTCTCCAGGTCAATACGGGTGGCCTCTCACCTAATCCAACTAGCTTATTTTGTATGTTTTCTTGTCAACACATCTTGTTGTACTTCCAAGTCTGTTTTGGGGACCTAAACATTGTTTTTTTGAATTGCCACAGTCATACTATAGACAAAGTCAGAGTCTAACGATGAAATGTGTAGTTCTCTGAAAGACCTTTCCAACAGGCTATCACGCGCCTAAAGCAGAGGTTGTATGCAAAAGTTACGACCCTAGGAAGTTGAGGTACCAAATTACACCAACTTACCCATAAGACCCACATGAATTTTGGCGTTTCACCTTATAGGGTTAGGTTTTTGGATGTCTAGGGTTTTGGAATTCATGAGTAATATGGAAAGGGCCTCTGCAGCCTCATTGTAATCCATTCTGCTCAGACAGATGTGTGTAGAAGCCACATCTCTTCTCAGAGATAACTACCACCATTCGAGCAAGTTTTAGTTCTGCAGTTTTACAGTTTCAGCCTATTTCATTATTTAATAGAAGATATTATTCACTGGATATTTGTGTTATTCTTCCTATCTCTGTGTTTATTGCATTCAGTCTGTTAATCAGTTCGTTCCACTCATAAATCTGGATCACTTACCCAAGAATAACCTCAAAAGATATAGAGGTGCTAAAGAACAATAGAGATTGGTACTTGGATGAACATTATATCTATATCAGGATTTATGATGCCACACAAGCACCTCATATATTGCTAGCCTATGTACCAAATAGGTTGATCATCTAAGAGATAAAATATCAAACAACTCAACATGGATTTAATGCATTCTGGATCAAACACCAAAATAAGTTATGCCTAACCTACCCATTGTATATAGGCTTATAGAAGCTAACATGTTCCACGTGGACCAAGAGGGAAGGAGAACAAATTGAAGCATACCATTTCAATTTAGAAAGATATCAAATGCATGATCCCCTAGGTATTTTTGTTAAACACAGGTCAAAGGTGAGGATCTCTTTCCATTACCAACATCAAGAGGATGAGGTTGAAAAACTCCACAAGAAAACATTGACTTATGCAGAAGTTTTGAATAATTTGTAATTGATTGTTGAGGGGAAAGAAATAAAGAAGAAATAATAAGTTGCAAGGGCTATTACTAAGAAACAATCCTTTCAAGAAAAAAAAGAAAGGGCAAGAGAAGAGAATATTGGAGGCACTGGAGAAGGCCAAGGAAAATTTGAGGTAAAAGAAGATAACAAGCACCAAAAAAATACCAAGAAAGTAGAAGTGGAAAATAAAAAGGAAGCATATACTAAAGCCATAGATAATGCAGAGGCTAAGGAATTAACAAGGGAATAATTTGAGGAAAAAGTTGAGGAACGAAGGAAAATTGAAGAAAAAATGAAGAAGAAAAATATGAATAACACTGAAGCGGAAGAAACCACACAAGAAGAAAATGAGCTAATGTAGTAGACCAATGGATACAACACAGAGCAACCAAACTCAACAAAAAAGTAAGAATTTTTCACCATTCAAACATTTGCCTATACATATGGTTCAAGCATGGTTACAAGAGGTGATGACTCTATTCCAACTCCTATAGATGAAGTTGTTGATCTAGAATTATTTTCATTTGATAGACATTGGAAGAAAGTAATAAAACAAAAACATAAAAGAAGAAAAATCAACTTAGATTTTGAACTAATACTCACCATTGATATTGTAGTGATGGACACGAGAAGGTTGAGTTTATCTTGCTCTGCCTCTATTGGATTAGCCATTGGCCAATAAAATGTGCATAAAGATATAGATGTAGAAAAGTATATGAGGGACTATGAAAACAAAATCACCTTACTGGAGAACCAAGTCAATTACTATAAATACGGAAAGTATTGGCCCGTAAATTTGATTGATTATGATTTTAGAATATAAGATGAATTGAATAATTTTTAGGAAGAGTTTTATGACAAAACTCAACATGTATAAGCTCATGGTGAAGATATTTTTGGTGTTGTGACTCGTATCCAAATATGGGAGTTTGTTTATCAACAAGTTCAATTTCAATTTAAAAAGGTTAAAGACTAGCAATCCTCTTTAAAGGAAGTTCCCACAAGAATTATTGTTTTGACACCTGAAGCACTCAAAGAGATGGATTTTGGTTTGAAATACTGAAAGAAAACAAATTGCATTGCTATAAAGGGAGTTACTCATGAAGTAAAAAATGATACTTTATCCCCGGATGAGGTGCCAACATGATATGATGGACACAACTCAGTTTAGGGCCACATGGCCAGGCCACACGGAAAAAGGTGGAATTCTAACATCACGTACACCCTCACAACCTCACTGGCATGCAAATGATCCGCCATCACCTTTCCTCCCACACTCGAACCATGCATCTCACACGAATCAAAACCTGCAAGTCTTCATGGCGAAGCACGACGAGACCTCTCAGTCACCTCAGCCCCAGTTGACCGTGTTATCAACCCCCTTGTCTATTTTGTTGGCTCATTTCTCTCAAAGCGACCTCCCCTGGACTCATTCTGTTTTCTTCTCTGCTCTCCAGCTCTGGTGCACTTCTTCCATTCGCGTTTTGGAGCTCTCTGGTGTTTACCCTCCATTATGTAGATTTCTAGTGCGAACCCTCCATTCCTACATGCCACGACCCAGGGGCAGACCAAGGCGTGGAGCAACCTGGTACCAAGCCCGGGGAAGGAAACCACCCCCCTCTGTTCATTCATGCGAAGCCTCGAGTTGTTTCCCCCCACTGTAATTCGGCTTCTCCCCCTCCGCTGGCCCCCATGGATGTTCACCCGCATGAAGAAGGTTTTCCCCATCCTCTCACCCATTTAGTCATCCCCTCTCCTTCTAAACCACTCGTTGCTCCAGTTACCGGCCTCTCCCCCCTCTCGAACCCCTGCGACTGTAGAGTCGAGTGGTTTGATCTCTTGGGCAATTCCCTTGGTTATGCGCCACCTCCCCCATCTCCCCCACGACATCCCTCCTTTCCACCACCACCCCCCTCGTATTTCCCCTGCAGTTTTCATTCCTCCCCTGTCCTGGGCTCATCTTCCTCCTCACCGCTCTCCCACCGCCATTCTCGTTTTAATAGCAGGGACGATGAATGAGCCGAGCTCATGACCACTCTGAGCATCATTAAAAAAGATCTGGAGGACATCAAAACAACTATGCACGAAGTTCAGACCAGGGAAGACGACCGGTGGCACCGAGTGAATATTGTGATGGTGTTTCCTCAAGACCTTCGAAGAGCCATGGCGGACCGAGAGAAAGGAAAAGCATAGGCATCGCATGTCTACGTCGGGTTGCGTCTAGGTCCAGGTTACTAATGCCTTCCCATGCTCTTTTTCTCTTACTGTCATTATTTTGGCCCTGCGTGGCATAGTACAATTATTGCCCTCATACACATGACATCTATTCCTTTGATAAATTTGGCCCTGCGTGGCTACGTAGCTAAGTCTATTTCTATGTACTAGACTTCGGACAACGGTGATTTCCCGAATGGGCACCGTTACCTCTTTTTTGAACTTGAACACCTGACAGAGGTGGTTTCCCAACAAGACACCAATGCCAGGTAGTTAGTCAACTTTCAGATATCTGTATTTTTTGACTAGAAATCAATACACACTCTAAATTACAAAAAAAAAAAAGCAAATACTACTTTATTGTGATAGAAATGCTACTTTATTGTGGTAAGTTATAGAGAACATGGAAAATATAATTGACATTTACCATTTTTTTTTTAACCAATTGACTTGTATTTTTCATAAAAATAAGTATTTTTAAACTTAGAAAATTATATAAAATAAAGTAAAAAATATATCATCTCCCTCTCTAAATTTAATTTAATAAAGAAACCATTCAAAAGTTTTTTAAGTTCTTACCAAATAAATGACATTAATCAAAACTTTGATGCCTAAGATGGAAAAGTTTGAAAAAAAGACGAGGCTAAACATAGCATCATATAAAGCTCCTTTCAAACATCATTTTCCACTTACACTCCCTCTCCTCACGACTTTCCTGTAACAACAAGTTTACTCCCCCACGTGCCCTTTAATTTTTTTATTTTTTTTTAATGTTATTTATTTGTTTATTTTTTAAATAGTTTTTTCCCTTAAATTTGTTTTAAAAATACCTTTAAATTTTTTTAAAGTATTTTTATTTGTTTTTAAATTATATTTTTAAAATTTAAAATGTTAATTTATATGTGTGTGGGGTCTTTATTTTAGAGTTGTTTTCTTTCTTTATTTATTTTTTAATTTTATTGTTTTTTTTTTTAATGTGTAATGGTGTTTTTTTTTTTAATTCATGGTTTCAAAAATGTAGAGGTTGATTTTGAAATCTTGGTTCCCACTAATATTAATTGTTAAGGTTACAATTTCAATCAAATTGTAATGTTAACCTTGAAAAAAGGGGGTGTTGTTGAGAGTTTGAATTATAGATATTTTTTAATATTTTGTATCCACTGGAAGATAGCAGGAAGTAAAAAACAAGTGAAATTAGCAACAAAGTTGTTCATACCGACTTCTTAGAAATGTTTAAAGTAATTATGAAACACTTGTAATAATGTATTACTTATAAATAGGCTAAAACCAAAGGAGAAGTGAAGATGGCTACTTCTTGCTTTTAAAAGTTGAAGTATAATTGGACACATCTAGCTATTAGTAACTATTCACAATGCCACAATTGTGTAAATTGAAGTCTTCAAAATCTTTCTAAAATAAATTGTTAAATAAAAATTATGGTATATTAGTAATATTTATAACATTCCAAAATATGACCAAACTAGAACACATTTGCTCTTGTAGATTTTTAAGTAAGAAATTGTCACAGTTATCTAATATCACTTAATTAATTTTAACTTGATGATGATGTAATATCTATACAGATGATTATGTAATCTTCATATAAAGATGTAAATTTTGTAAAAAAGTTAAAACAAATAATATTATAATTAATGATATGAAAGTGGTTTCTTTTACTCTTTGAAATTTTATAGAAAATTTATAAACATAGAATACAATCTAAAACTTTCTACATAACACTTAGTATTTATAAAAATAAAATGGTAGCTATATAAAAACCTCTTTTGTATATTGTAAAA
>SNQJ01S0078436.1:62825-73098 GCA_010110895.2 Picea sitchensis
AATGATGATTACAATAATGTAGGGAAATAAACAATGGCACATTCAACATCAGTCACATATATGAGAAACACAGATATAGATATTTCCCGAGGAAACCCATACAGGGTAAAAACCTCTTCTTCTTTATATGATAAGTATTATTTACATTCTTTACATTATCATACATATGAGCACCTACTTATTGTGAGGCTCTAACCTCTGTTTTTGCAAGCTGCATCTTTATAAGATCACCAACTCTCTATTTTCTCTAGCACCCACTAGAAGGAAGCACCAACTCCCTCGATTCTCTAGCACCAACTAGAAGGAAGCACCCACTCCCTGGTTTCTCTAGCACCAACTAGAAGGAAACACCAACTCCCTATGTTCAAGCACCCACTTGAACCTCTGAGGACCCCAGTCCTCCCTAGCACATCCCTACCACCCTGTTTTATTAAAATGTGTTATTGATCCGTAAAGATCTTTTAATGACTATGGTTGAGTTTTTAATTGCATGTGTTAATTAACCATTTGAGAAGCTTAATGAAAGAATGAGGAAATAAGAGGAATTATGACATCCATATACATATATTCAGATCTGAAATGAAGTAATAAACAACAAACCATAACAAGAGAATTGATAACGGATTTCAACACAATGTTGCCTACGTCTCCGGGCCTTTGTCTCTGTGGGGGAGGCTTCTTTATTTTTGTTCAAAATCTCAAAAGTACATCGCAGCAGTGCCAATTGGCTACAAGACTGATCTGGTCATGTTCTTCTAGATCTCTAGAACCCAGAAAAAGAAACGACACGCAAAACGGATGACCGGAGCTCCCAAAAATGGCCTGCAAGCGTCTGCTCCTCAATAGCTTCCCTGCATAAAAATGGATTTGGCTTGGCTTCCCTTCAGCATAACTCTACTCTGACTGTCCTCCATGGCCTCAAACAAGCCTGGTTTTTATAGATCTAAAGTTGGTTATCCATCCCCAACTTCCTCCCAAAATTTGGGCTCCAAAAATGCCCAATATCTCCCAAAAATGGATAAAATCCATTATTAACAGGCTAAAATAATAATAAAAAAATCAACTATATAGTTTAAAAAACCATATAAGTTTAATTATGGAGCGCAACCCCTTTTTCTCCGCGCCCTGGGTCACATGGGCGCCTCCATGTGGCCAGGCGCTATTCCTCCAGGCGCACTAACTCCCCTGTCCGGCTGGCTCCTGGTCTTCGGGCATGTGTATAGGATCGAGGGCTAACCACTTAGCCACTTCCCCGATTTTATTGGTAAAGACTCCTGGTTGTATGGGGTCGCCCGAGAACCAAGGGCCAACCCCTATCCGCATACATCCGAATCCTGTGGTCGTGGTTATGTCAGTTACTGAAACTTATTACAGTGATATAATGTTCAACAACAACTTACCAGTCTCTTCACTATTCTGCAAGATTTCGCTGCTCTGTCTGCCTCACTGTCATCCTGCACCTCCTCCTTACACTTTCTATTCTTCTATCTTTTGCACTCTGTGCGCCATTCCTCTTCAATGCACCATTGTCTTCTGTGTGTTTCAGCTGCTGCACTCCACCTCCTTCTTTACACATGCATCACTCACAACAGCAACAACACAATCTCTTCTTTGTTCCAGATTCTTATACTCCCTGTGCCTCTTGTGCATGCTCTCTATCCCATGGTTATGCTTCCTCTGCATGTCGAGTGCTCTTCCTATTCATTATGACAACACTTCAACTTATCTATTTGTTCATGCCATCTGTCCATCATCACTGGGTGTCATAATCAAATTCCTTCGCCTCACCATCAGTTGAGATTCTTCATCTTCTGTTACAATCACACTGAAGTGTCTTCGAGTCCTCTAGCAAAAAGCATCAATGGTTTCTAGCGGTTACTCTAAGAAGTGCAACAGTAGCCCTCCGATCTTCTTCAGTTTCATCTGCACCGTTGGATTAATTTCTCTAAATCTTGCATTAATTTCGGCATTTCGCATTTCGGTATTCCGGGATCCCTGGGGTATAGATTAGTTACACTCCATGTCCTGATCCTCGAAACTCCGAAAATGAGCTTGTTTGTACTAGCTCCTTCCCCCATGTGACCAAAGGCGGTAACCAACGGCTAGTTCGAAACTGCATATCACAATTTCGTATTTCGGGACTTCGGTGTTCCTGTGGTGAAGTGTTCTTGACATCTCCAAGTTCCGGTATTCGAAACTCTGAAATGGAGTCGGATCAATGGTTCACACTCCTAACGATTCGACGGTCCAGATCTCTTCGCGATTTCGACATTCTTATGATGAAAAAGTCTCGAGCCTTGACCCCTCCATTTCCCGGTATTCGATACTCCAAAAAAAATCGGATCAATGGTCCAGATCAAACCTTGAATTGACGGCTGAGAATGTTTCGCGATTTCGCATATCGCGAATTTGAGAGGTTACGGAACACTGTTCCTTTGACTCTCCAGTGAGCAAAATGATGATCTTTCGCCACGTGTCCTATGGACCCAACGGTCTCGATCTTGTCGTGATTTCAACACTTCACATGCCTTCTTTATGCCAGTCAATGGTCCACAACCTTTGGTGATCGAACGACTCACATAAACCACTGAGATGGACGGTTGACGGGATTACGACATTTTTCTTTTCAGCGAATCGACATTTCGCGACTTCGGGTTTTGTGATTTCGGGACTCTTGAGATGATGAGTCTTCACTCTTTATTCCTTCAACTCCCGATAACCGAAATCCCGGTGTGATGTAAACCTGCTAACGTCACACGTGGATTGACATGTGTCGAATAGATGCCACGTGGCACTCTGATTCGTGACTTACATGTGCCTGAAATGTTGAATCAGCTTGACATTTTTCATTGCCTGAATGTGCCACATGTCCTTAGCTGACGTGGTTTATCACATTCACCTCCTGGATCTGTCGACCCAGATCACACCCTAATCCAACGGCTTAGATCATTTCGCAATTTCACATTTCATGTTTTCGGGACTCCTGATGACGAGAGTCGGTGACATCTCTATCTCTCGGTATCCAAAATCCCGGTATCCATTACTTCGAGTGATGCGTCTGTTTCGGGTTTTTCAGGATTTCGCATTTCGGCACTTCGAGATTCCTGATGTTGAGAGTCTTTGACTTCTCCATCTCCCAGTATCTGAAATCCGGATACCCATTACTTTAATTAATGCGTCTGTTTCGGGTTTTTCGGGATTTCGCATTTCGGCATTTGGGGACTCCTGTGTTGGAGAGTTTCGACTCTTGACTTCTCCATCTCCCAGTAACCAAAACTCTGAAATGGAGTCTTTGTTGAGGTGCCTGTTTCGGATTTTTCGGGGTTGCGCATTTCACCTTGCTCGTTAAAGAGCGTGCAGATTTTCCTGGATCCAATGGTGGTCGGACCACGGGCTCAAATCTGACGTTCATCGGGAAATCTCAATGAGATCCATCACTGCATACTTTGATCTTATCGAGCTAGCTCTGCATCGTCTTCCCAAAAGACTTTTGGTGCCCGTTTGGCACATCCTCCGTGTACTCAAGTCATCATCGCTGTTGTACTTTCCATCAATGACAAGCATATATTGTCTGTAAAACATGCCAACAGTTTAGAGAGTCCAGTTTGTACCAAACTTCAACAAACACTTGACACTCTGCCACCTATTGGCTAGTTTGACTAGTTTTTGTCATGCATATTGTTTTGATGGTAATTTAAAGAAATACAAAATTTTTATTTAAAAAAAAAATCATCTAAACCTATTTAACTAAAAGAGCACGTTGGATATTCACTATATTTTATAACACAAACAAAGGAAACTAAAAACACCACAAAATTGGAGAAAGAGATTCTGAAATTCCATTCATGGGAAATCGAGGCCGTAGCTTCACATCTTTCTTCTGGTCATTTTGACAGGTTTACATAAAAATGAAAATTCAAACATATTTTAATGACCATTAATATAACTAATCAGCCATATTTCACGTTCGTCAAATTCAATTCAAAGGTATTTATATAATTAATTGATCGTATTTCACGGATGTCAAATACCATCCCTGTAATTAATTATGGTGTCAATCTCCTCACCGATCCAGAAAGAACAAATACTTTATCCCTTGGTTATGCTGTAATCTCCTCAGCATTACAGAAAGAACAAATACTTTACCCGTTGGTTATACTGTAATCTAAAATGACTAGTATGTAATCTAAAATGACTAGTATTGACAGAAAATTTAACCAAATCTAAATACTCACAAACTGTTCCAAGCTGCTGGGCATCTGCTACAGTTGTGGGCTGGCCAAGCTGTGACATTTTGTTTACACCATCTCCATCAATGCCCACACACACGCGATCCACCTTCCCTAGAAGCACCTTGTGATGTGCAGGGTACCACCATGCGTCTCCAAACTCGTGCTTTCTCACAAAATCTTGTATCATGTTCTCAAACCCATCGTCATCCACCAAACTGAACGACACAGACCGCTTGAACATGGGCTCTAGCCTAAACGTGACTTGCGAGATTGCTCCCAGCACCCCAAGAGACAATATAGCACCTCTAAATTTTTCCTTCTCTTCTTCTTCTGTAATGGTTATGAGCTTTGCATAACCTTCTGTAGCAGGAGCAGGGACTACAATCCTCAATCCCACAACATACTCATGAACTGCACTTCCCCTTCCCACAATTCCACTCCCATGAGCTCCGGTGCTGATGGTGCCAGCTGCAGTTACTCCATCCCAGTATGTCAACGCTGGAAAAGCTAAACCTTCCTCTGCAGCTGCATCGATCACATTCCTCATCATGACGCCTGCGTCCACAGAAATTGTCATGGCGATTTGATCAACCTGGATTGTGGAATCATAGTCTCTGGTGCTTATGATCACTCCTTCATCATCACCCACACATACCAGCTTTGGTAAGCTGTGAGAGAAACTGCTCGCAACCTTTATCTTTTTTCCCCTCTTAACTGCATCTGCAACGGCATGGACGAGCTCAGTTTCTTTCTTGGGAAAAACTGCACTGCCAGCCTTGCAAATGTTCAAGTCCTCCCAAATTCCCTGATAATTGAAAATCTGACATCCTGAATTGGAATTGGAATCGCATTCCACCGATGGAGGTGGCACGCAGGCCAAATTAATATCCACAAAGAAAATTAACAACACTGCGCTAAGAATTATGAATTCCGATCGAAATATTTCCATGATCCTGAAACTCATTAGCATATAAAACGATCTGCTAATACTGTCGCGTACACAGATCACATATCTCTATAAATATATCGCTCCCTGATATCTAGAATGACAACTTGATTGATCTGTTCGTAACTGACGCCTAAGAATATCCTTTCCCATGTTCGGTACTGACGTCTAAAAAAATCCTTTCCAAGTCTCGTGTAATACGACAATCCTGGACTTGATTGGCGGCCAAAATCTAGCCTGCTACACAGAATTGAATGCTGCGGGTGTTGGTGTACAGAATTTGATTGGTATACACCACCTACCGCAGCATTCAATGATTCAGTCTGGTAAGCATTCAATGATTCAGTCTGGTACACAGCATTGAATGTTACGAGTGATGGTATACAGAATTTGATTGGTATACACCACCCACATTCAATGTTTCAGTCTGCTACACAGCATTGAATGTTACTGGTGGTGGTATACAGAATTTGATTGGTATACACCACCCGCCGCAGCATTCAATGCTTCAGTTAAGTAGCAAAATCAACCGTAAGAACTCCCATAAATATTGTTGGTACCAATCAAATTCTGTGATAAAGACTGCGTGAACTGTCGTGTCGTATTGGACTTAAGGCCTTCAACCAATCAAATTCTGTGATAAAGACTGCGTGAACTGTCGCCTGGTTTTGAACTTAAGGCCTTCAACAATCTTTGAACTTTCATTTATGAGGTTTTAAAAACTGGAAAACGTCACAATTCCTACTGATCGTCCAAATGATTCAGATTGATCGTCTTCCCATCGTCCAAATGATTCGGAAAGATATTATCCATCGTCACATTGGCCCACTTGGGATTTGAAGGCATTGGTTTTTCTAATCATAAATAATATAAAAAAAATATGTTTAATTCTAGTTTGTGAACAATTTCGACTCAACTAATTGGGTTTCCAGTCATTTTTTCAAATCATAAATAATAATAAGAAAACAGCGAAGTGAATCTATATGGTTAAGTTGTTAAAGATAATGGAATTTTGTCTTTGGATTAAAAAAAATTATTTAACAATATTTATTTTCATCCTAAAGATAGATAATCCTACAAATAGTGAAATATTTTCAATAATTCAGTAATTAGCCTCAAACCTGTGATCAACATTTGAAAGAGAAACCAACCCTCAGACCATTCAATAATGCAACGAAAATCACTTACAAATGCCACCTTGACTGTCCAACTATCTACTGTCATAAAAAGAAAATAGATATTCAAACGAAAATGACAAGATAGATCACTAGTAAAGATATGCAAGACATGCATGTAGCTAACAAAATATTAATGACATCTATACTTTTGACCTAAAATTCTTTGTGAGTTTTGACAAAACCTGAGACCATGGCTCTTTGCAACGTTGATAAGCAGTCTTCTCAAAGCAACCCTGTTGGCATGGCACTCATAATATCTGCCCTGTTGGCATGGCACTCATAATATCTGCATTTTTAATTGGTTTTCATCGTAGATTTCCACAAGGCATCTGTTCTCCTGTTCATCGAGATCGTCAAAGCTAATTTTAAGCATGCTTTGTATATCCTCGAGAAGTATGCTGGTGATTTGATTTTGAGCAATTGCGCTTCCCAATTGTTTAAATAATTTTTCCCATGAAGAAACGACCCAAGCACTTTAATAGATAATGGCAATTCTTGGCACTCATCCAAAAACTTTTCAACCACTTTGTTGAATCCTAGATAGGATGAGACTAGCTGAATGCATGCGAGCAAAAGAGCCCTCTGGAGACACAATTCCTACATATTATACTCTCACCATCTCTATTTTCTTAACTCTGTACACAGTAAGAAACAAACTCAATGAATGCCATGGTTTCGCTCCTAATTACTCATTCATAGGAATTAACAGAAATATTAGGATGAGGATTAAGAAAGAAACACAAGAAGATGCAACTCAGGCGTCCTCTTTTTCTTACAAATTCATAGATTTGGTAAAGTGTAGGGAATGGCTAACATTTGTTACTCATGCTATAAATGATATCAGTTAACTTGTGGTCTCCAATACAACTCAGCAATCTGGGGACTCTAGATAAATGAAGCTGGCAGCCCAATTCACATAGAAAGTGGTGTATGAAATGCACAAAAATTGGATTCTTCAGAAAAAAATGACACGTAGAATAGGCAATTTTAGTCTGGACGCATATGGCAAGCATGCAAAGCCCACGAATATCAATGCAAGCACAGATGAGGTATATGTCTGGTTTGCAAACATGTTGTGGATTACATGCAGTAGTAGCTCCCAAAACTGCCATGGTTATGATGGAACGCTGATACTTGTCTGGTTTAGGTAAATAGTAAGTGTTATGTTGTTTGTAATTGATGTTAGGGTTCTTGGAAGCCATGAACGTACCTAGAACTTAAGGGCTCAGTCTTGAACGATTACCAATTTGTCAAAAGAGCAAGGAATAGAGCCAGAGGCATCTGAGTGAGGAGCACATGGAACGCACTTACCAATTGCAATGTTTCTTCCAACTAAGTTAATGCAAACTCTTTCATATATTTTTGGTTAGATCTACAATTCAAGAAAAATTACCACCATTTATTTTCCACTAATTTCAATTTCTATTTGTTAAGTAAGACAATGTATTTTTAAATGATGAATCAAAATATATACATATTTTAAAATATCTATCTAGTAGAAAAATTTAAAGAAATTGCATCAAAGATCGTGAGAGAAAAATTTAAGTCAAATAACCAGCAAATTTGGTTTTTCCAATTTTCAATATGTATTTTTATTTCTCTTTTTAATGTAAGTTTCATATTTACATTTATCAAAAGTTTAAAAAAAAAACATGGTTTAAATCGTCAATACATGTTTTATTTTCCATCTTGGCTTACTATGACCTATTATGTAGAAACGTAGAAATATTATGACCCATTAAGTAGAAACGTAGAAATATATTGAGGGTAATCCATAAAAGTTTCATATTTGCATTGATTTAAAGCCTTTTAAAATTTCATTTTTTAATTCTCAATGAATGTTTTATTTGTTTTATTTCCCATCTTGGCATACTATGTATTCCATAAGGGAGTTTTCTAGTCTCTGTTAAGTACAAATATTTTAATTAAGTGTGCATATTATTTCATAGTAGTATTTAAGAACAGTTTGCATATTTGAAGCACACCGTGTCATCTTTGTTGATTTTATATAAGATCCTAGAAGACTTAGAGTAGATAGGTTGTTAGTGCATATTGTAACTTGTAAGGAAGTGGAAGACCTGAACCAAACATCACGAAACCAAATAAATGTTGAGTAGTTTTCTTGTTTGATTTTTGGTTTTAAAAGGTTAAATTGATTGGAGAAGGCCTCGAATCACSATGGTTGAAATTTTGACAGAAATTGGATTTCTTTAATTTTGTTTGATTYTTGGTTTTAAAAAGTTAAATTGATTGGAGAAGGCCTCGAATTCTATTCACGATGGTTGAAATTTTGACAGAAATTGGATTTTTTTCTTTAGTTGTGTGTGGAGAATGATTTTTTTTTTTTTTTTTGGCTATGTGTAACAATCCAAATTGATAATTTATTTATCATAGTTAGGGGAATTAATGAGGGGATAAGGTAGTTGGGGAATTGAATGAGAGGGGAGGATAAGGATGAGGGTAGGAGACTTGGAGAAGGGGTCTCATTTTTTTGTTTTGGGGAAAATTGTGCAAGAGGTGGAAGAGGAGGAGGAGGAAAATTGGAAAAACAAATTGTTTTGGGGAACTCTCACAAGGAACTATTGTCGCTGGGAACTTTGGGCTGGAGGGCCATGAAACCGCAAGGATTCCCGGAGCTAGGGAACCAGAGAGGTTGTTCGTAGTTGGTTGGGAGAACAGTGTTAGCTCATGCTCCCCTAGACTTGTGATGATGACTATCAGTTGTCTGCTGGGGAAACTTGGTCAAGAGAGTTGACACTTCCACTTACGGGTTCTATCTGGAGTTAGGTCAATATAGTTGACGCTCCAATATAGTCCAACAGAGGAATGATAGGGATGGAATATGAATGTAGGTTAGGGATAAAGGATGACTAAAGTAGTTGAGAGTGTGTGGGGCTTTCTTCTTATGGTAGAATTTTTTGATTTCCTCGTTTTGAAAAATATGTATATATGTCCATTTATAAGGTACTTGGGGAATTGAATGAGAGGGAAAGATAAGGAAGAGGGTAGGGGACTTGTAGAAGGGGTCTCTACAAGAGGTGGAAGAGGAGGAGGAAAATTGGAAGAACATATTGTTTTGGAGAACTCTCACAGGGCACTGTTGTTGCTAGAAAATTTGGGCTTGGGGGCCAAGAAACCGCAAGGATTCTGGGAGATAGGGAGCCTGAGAAGTTGTTCCTAGTTGGCTGGGAGGTTAATATTCAGTTTGGGCAGTTTGAGAAAGAAGGAAAAGACATAAAAGAGACTAAATCAACCAACCTGCATGTCAAGGTTTGTATTTTACTAAGTTTCTGTTGTTAATATGATGTTGGTGTTATTGGGTTGTCTAATTTGTTATTATGTCTATTTACCAGTTTATTCTTGGTATAAAGAAAATCATGAAAAAAGATTCTAAACATTATTGTAGTTATTCACTAAGAAATAAGGAATTATTTATTATTTTATTGAGGCCCTGAAATGAAGGCCTTACAAATGGTATCATAACCCAGTTTCAAAACTGAAACCTGGGCTTGACCACCCACATAATTGTACAATCTATTCCCAAACCCCTAACCTACAACCTAATTATTATTTTTTCAGCCCATAAAACCTAGCAAGACTACCCAAAAGAACCTTGTTCCAACCCATGTACGTGTAAACACAGTCACCCTCACCTGCAAAAGAACAAAAAGGGAAATTAAAAGGTAAACCCAAAAAAGGAAGTATGCAAAAACATGAAAGTACTCTAATTAGTTGTGATCTAGCTTCAAGATAAATCATCCTAGGCCATGACGGTCCTGTAAGTTTTAAACCTGCGAAGTAAAGCAATGCATATATATTCTTAAGCAATACAGAAATTAATCAATGGCTCATACACAGAATACACAGAGATCTTTACCGGAAACCCTCAACCGGGAAAACCTTTCTTTTTCATTATA
>SNQJ01S0078437.1:0-32909 GCA_010110895.2 Picea sitchensis
TCGGGCCCAAAAAATGCGATGAACTAAAAATAATATAGGAATACAAAGAGAAGCAAAGGAATAAGTAGGAATTAGAGAGGTTAGAAAGAGAGAAGGAAGAACAAGGGTAGAGCCTCAAGGAGGAACAAGAAACATATACCACTACTATGAAGCCTAAATACGTTATTGATTTGACAAAAGAAGAGGAGAAGGGGGAGGATATTGATGTGCACATCATAAATGAAAATGAAAATAAAGAGGATCCCCCAATAGGCCCAATAGGTGAGAAGAAGGTGGAGACGGAAAAGGGTGATATAGTGAGTAGGCCACTCACTTAGAATATGATGACATTTCTCACCAGAAAAATATGGCATTTCATCAACTAGTAGTGAGTAGGACCAAGACCCACCTGGTGGATAGGACTTGGAGGTTCCCTTGCCTGGAAATCAGGAAGGAGACACGAGTTCTCAAGATGCTCAAACTAATTAGGATGGTGAGAAGAAAAACAACCAAAGAAATGGTAATGAAACTTGTGGATGAGGTGAAAATCATGGTTAGGAAAACAAATATTATATCAACACCACTCCCAAGAAAGTTCCAAACAATAATAGAGATACTGAGAATCCATATGAAATTTTACTAGATGGCTCATCAACTGTGGGAGAAAATAAAGGGGAAGAAACTAAGCGTAAACCCCAGGATACTTCCATAGATGAGGATAATCCTAGTGAGTAATACAAAGGTACATAAAATGACTCTCCATTCAAGGACCAAACCCAATACCCCTAGGACCCTATTTCAAAACTTTTTTATACTCTTAGAGATTTGAGTAATATATTGTCCTAGGGTGATCATCCCATCCCTCAACTAGTGGAGGAGGTGGATGAATTAGAGTCTTTTGCTTATGATAATAATATAATATATATATTCAATATGACTCATAGGAAGAGGAAGACCACACTGGACAATGGCATCCTATGCACTTTAGAAGAGCTCATAATAGACACTAAGAAATCCAAGATGAGTCAACTTTATTCAACATGCCTGGCCATCTTACATGCCTCATTCGATAAGGAAATAATAAAAGAAAGAGATATGGAACAATCTAGGATTGAGATACCCTCCCTCAAACATCAAGAGAAATATGATCAAGAAGCTGGAGGGGTGGAAAACTTAAAAAAGGACTTGCTAGAAGAGCACAACAAACATCTAAGAGTACAACAATACTTAGTGATGAAAGCAGTTTCCCTCCAAGAGGAGTCCCTATTGTTCATGATTACCTACAAGGAGGTTCTTCGGTGGGATGAGAAGATCGTGTTGAAAACCTCTACCCATAGTGCTTATATATATATTTTATATAAATATTTCCTTACTGCAAATTAGATTAGCAACTCACAAAACAAAAATACACTGTTGGAATACTCAACTCAAATAAAGATAACGAAAGAAAAACTAGAAACCAAATCATGCACACATAAAAACAAATATTTTTGGGTAGATACCCATAGAAAAACATCGGAGGGAAAACCGATGATGAGAATGATTTTATTATGCTAAATCAGGGATTCCGTAACATGGATAATGGCCCACTGAGAGAAATACAACTACAGAAAAAACTAGAAAAATTTGTTCTGCTACATGAACCCTATTTGCATGTTTTTCTAGGTATACACGCTTGTCCTTATGCACAACCACATATACATTCCTTTCTCCATTGTGACCCACGTAAAAAACTATAAAGACTATACGAAAAAATATGTATGACCCACCTCTTTCTTGTAGATTCACCTAACTGAAACCCACTTGCAGATGTCTCTGTTCTCTCTTTTTCTCGACCTGATATTTATATGGAGGTCCTGTTGATGGGTCTTAAATACCTTGATTCAAAAACAAGAACCAAACTCGCCATTGAGGCCCAAATAGACTCTGCAAAGTTTGAKATGGAATGGTTCTCCAGATCTTGCGATCCAACCAATTTATCGATGGGCTTTGTGTTTTCTTGTGAAGGTTCTCCCTTCAGGTAGGACCATTCTTTTCTGTATTTTCTCTTGAGTGGGGCTGGTCTAAGAGACGCAAGTGAGTATAAGCCAACTTGGAAAGAAATAGAATTGAATTTCAACTACTGGGAAGGGGTTGAGCTTGGTATAACCCGCTCCTCAAACGTGCAGACAATAATTCTATACCAAAGGGCCTAGTAATAATACATTAACCAAATGAGCATCCAATTACTGCCTGAACCAAAGGGCCTAGTAATAATACATTAACCAAATGAGCATCCACCATCACCGATAATATAATCCACTTTAACTAACAGAAAGAAAAACACATATGTAACCAAGATCATGGAAAATAAAATAATTCATCTACCATAACATTCATTACATAACATCACACCGATTTATCTTCATCATTACAACAAGGACATCAAAACATTGCACCAAATAACTTGACAACAAAATTGATTTCTCTTACTCATTTACTGTATCATTCATGGAACAGGATAGGAAGTAATTCTTCTCCAACTCCAATCACATACATCTGATGAAAATAACTTGTCTTTGGTCCAGAAGGACTTCTCAATTCATAGCAGCCTCAAAATAATTATCAACAAACTAAAAAGAAATAGTTCTTACAACAACCATCGACCCTTCACTAATCGGTCGATGTCTTTATTTATAATCTAAAATTCAACAGAAATTAACGGCTAAATATAGTTCATACCAAACAAAAATCGCCACATGACGTGGTCATCCAACAGTTTCTTGGACAGTCCATCTGGGATATTTCTTAAAAAGGATGACTTCTTTCATACTCAAGCCAACAGATCTTCATAGGTTTGAGCCCATGGGACTTTGGGTTGTTCCATTAGGGCTACATATACTCCTATGATATTGACTGCATGCATTCAGAGCTTCACCAAACTAGATTTTAGTAGTTACAACACAGTCCGAGCTTTGATCGGGTATTTCACTAACAATTGTACTCGTCTGAGCTTCGTATTGGATATCTTCGCACATCTTTCAGCCAAAAAAAGTCTCGTTCGGTGGGTGTCTTCAATCGATAAATGAACGGGGACGCCGTACTCAGAGAGCCTAGAAACCTTTATTGCGTCGATGATTCAACTTAAGTGTTCTTTTCAAATCCTTCGGCAAAATCATAGGATGAACTTTGTTTGGTAATCGAGGAGGTTTCTTTCCTGCAATTAAGATGACAGAGTTTAGTGATTTCAAAGAAATTTTTGATAATACGTAAATAAATTGAAAAGACTAATATGTACCTGTGTAGCCCACTAGTTTCAATCATTTAATAATTACTTGATCTCAGTCACTCCTTCGAATGACTTGTGATGACCTGGCCGAAGTCATCACTCCTTTGGTTAAAAGGAGTTATGTCAGCACATCATGGGGTGGAAAATCAAGTACAACATCACGAACATTTTAAATAGTCATATTAATTATTTGACCTTTGGTGCCCAAAAGAGACGTCAAAAGCGAGCGTGCGCATGCATACTTCCCAAAGGGTCGGACACCATAAAAGGAAATCCATTAAATGGTTCCAAAATCCATATTATCAAGCATGTAAAACATCATTAGTCGAATAACGAAGGTCTGGAGCAAGGTCGGGAGGATCGTACCGGACGTTACCTGTAACTCTATTCGATGGAGTTTACATGCTCTGGATTGCATCCGCCAAAAAACTATGGTGCGTCGAGTCTTTAATCACCATGTCATGGGGCATGATTGTCTTATTGGCACACTCTGTTTATCTCCTTTGGTTTTTCTATAAATTCAGGGAGTTCTGGGGAAAACGTACACTCATGTCGAGCTTACATTCTCTTGAGTTCTGGTATGGAGAATTTGTCTTGGTGAAGTCCTGTATAGATGTTCCCCGTCCCCTGTGAATGCCTGAGTTGTCATGATGTTTCATAATGGTATCCCCTTTCAATAGGGGGAGGGGTCTGCGGAGTAGTCAAAGTGCTAGGTCTGAGCCCCAACATGCCTGGGATTCATTTTTGTGAGCCTCCCGTGTTATTGAAAGTCCAATAAGGGGTGCAGGTCTTGGCATGGAGATGGTGTTAGCATCTCTTATGAAGATTGGGGTGAAAAATGATATGTCTAACAGAGGTATAACGGGAACCATGTTTCCTCAGGAGATGAAACCTCGGAGAAGAGGGAGGCCCAAAAAGGGTATGAAAAAGGGGGAGGATCCGCCTCCCGACTGAGCTAGGCATACGTTCAGTCGTTGAGGATACCATGAGGTTTACCCACTGGTCGGTGCCAGTTGGGAATACCGGTAGGGAAGGACGGAGGGGAAAAGGAGGTGAAAGAGCATCGTGTTCTCCCGACAAGAGTTATACTTAGTAGTTAGAATGGGCTAAACTGACGATAGATGAAATCTACCAAGAGAAGATGGAGTTGCGACGTCAGTTAGTGGCAAAAGATCAGGAGATACCGTCGTCATCGAGTCGCGTAGGAAGCATGGTTTGGCTGCAGAGGTGGCTTCGGGAAGCATGAGATACAATTGTACAGTTGTGCAAGKCACAACAGACGGCGGGAGAGAAGAGCACAGTGCAAGGCGTRAGTAGTAACTCAGGGAAATGCATAGTGGGCGATCTTGTGCCTTKCACTTCTCCTGGGTGATTCTTGGAAAAAATACCCTTTTTCTCTTTTGTTGTAAAGAAATTTGTGCTTTTACTGCCACCGGGCCTGTTGGTCGTGGTGTTGACATGGCTTAGTTGTATGTGACGTGGATTTGGCGGGACCCCTTTAATACTAAGTATCGAGAGTATTTTGAATGTATTATGATTTCTTATGGATGGAAAGGGGAAAATTAACTGTGTTTTCTCATCATAAATTATTAGGTTGCACAAATTATTAGATTTTGTAATCGTTATTGTGGCACTGTGGTTTTGTTAATATGTTTCCTTTTGTAAAATTTCTGGTATCAATTCATGCTTACGTGGCGTTATTGACCCTGGATCATTAGAAATGTTTAGCTATAAAAGGCATTCATTGATAAATAAGTATCTTACTTGGGACCTCGCTCGCATCAAAAATACTAAAATTAGATACTATGGGTGTTGACATCGTGTGGTATTGGAAAAAAGGTAAAGTTTCTTTATTTGTAGGTTAACACATTATAATGTCTTTGACACCTAAAAAGTATGGAGGTCGGAGGTTGGTGATGTTTCTCCTTACTTTGGCGTGGTGCTCACTATTACCTTTTTTTTTCCGAAACTGAATGGATCGGCCTTCGTCGAAATCCTTCTTGAGGTTGTTCGTGGGAAAGAAATGCTTTCATCGGCTGATGTGGATGAAGGTCGGTACACAACTACTTTGAATTTCCAAAAAAATTTCACCATCTTTATCTTTCACCGATGCCATATTTCTCAAGTGAGTTGGGGAAACTCTGTGTCCTCAATTCGTGCAGACAGTCGACGAAGAACATTAAGTGGTACCCAAAAAATAAAATGTTCATAGATTTTTTAGGGTGTGTTGAGTGCTCAACAAATGGCGATTCATTAGGCGAATGCAAAATCTCTGATTCCTCTTTGCTTCCTGTACGCAATTTATTCATATCTACATATATTATAATATATTTATTATATATATATATATATATATATATATATTATTTAATTAAAGTATCATTTTAGAGCTTGGCCATTTACTGGGAGGGCGTCAAATTTTCCCCTCAGGTTTTTCAATCGATAGGTACCTTCCCCGATTCTCTCGGCTACTTGGAAGGGTCCAAGCCATAGGCTTTGAAACTTAGAGTTTTTTCCCTTAGGTTCTTTTTTTTTGTCCCACTTAAGCACTAATTCCCCTACCTCAAAGGTCTTTTCTTTAGCCTTATGCTTATCAAACCATTGTTTCAGTATCTGTTGGTGAGCCAAGAATTTGGACTTCACCTTTTCTCTCTCTTCCTCCAACATGAGAAGAGTGTCGATTCTCTGTTGCATGGCCGACGAGGGTTCTTCCTGGGAGTCTTGGGCCAATTGAAGAGATGGAAAATAGAGCCCGTTCATGAGGATAGATTCTTTCCTGTAGACTAATAAGTATGGGGAATTTCCTATGGCTTCTTTGGGTGTGACCCTATCGTCCCATAGGGCATTATGAAGTTGATTATGCCAATTTCTCTGGTTATCTGTAAATGTTTTTTTTAGTATCCTTACCAGGTTTTTATTAGTCGATTCTGCCACACCATGCCCCTATGGGTAGTAGTTTGCAGAGTATTTGATTATAATTCCTTTATCTAGAGAAAAATCAGTCAATAGGGTAGAAGAAAATTAGGCTGCATTATCAAAGACCAGAATAGAGGATGAGACAAACCTTGTGATCAGTTGTTGTTCTATAAATTGGATCACTACCTTCTCATTTACATGAGTTAGAGGAATGGCCTCTACCCATATGGTGAAAGAGTCGATAGCAGTAAAAATGTACTTGTGGAGTTTTGAAGAACTAGGTGTAATTTCTCCTATGATATCCAACCCCCACTACTTAAAAGGCCTAGAGACAGTTACGGGTTGAAGTGGGATTGCATCCCTTTTCTCCTTTCTGGCACTTAATTGACAAGTCTTACAGTTCCTAGCGTGAGTGTGAGAATTTTTAAACAAGGTGGGCCAGTAATAGCTAGCTCTCAAAATCTCATGGGTGGTAGTTTTTCCTACAAAGTGTCCTTTGTCGGGACCGTCATGGAGTTCCGTCAGCACCTTGTCAACATCTTCTCATTCGAGACATCTCAATAATAACCCATCATAGTTGATCCAGAAGAGTACTAAATTTATAAGATGATACTGTGAAGATTTCAATCTTAGGGCTCTCCTTTCCTTAGGGTTGAGGTTCTCGGGACAAGCCCCGTGATGCAAAAGATAAGTCAAATCCTTGTACTAGGAGTCTTGTGTTGGGGAGATGTATGCTACTTTGTTGCACCATATTTCCATTTCAGTTTCCCACCCAAAATCTTCATTTTCTTGATGTTGGGCTTTAGATGCGAGCTTACACAGAACTTTTCCTTTTACTAGCTTGGAAGGTTTTATATCTAGATCAAATTCCTGGACTACTTCCATCCAGTTCCCCCTTCTTTCCCCCATCTCTTGTTGGGTAAATAGAGATCGGACAGTGGGGTTAGACACAATCACCTTAGTGTGATTTTTGAGAATGTAGGACCTGAAATGATTTACTGCCTTGTAGACCATGTAGGCCTATTTATCTATGGAGGGATAATTGATATCGATTCCTTGAAGATTAGTACTCATAAAGGACACTTGGGATTCATTGTTGTGATCATCTTTCTGGGTCAAAACCGCCACTAGCGATTGGTCAGAAGCGAAAGTATAAAGGGAAAAGTCTCTATTAAAATCAAGAGTTCGCAACACCAGAACTTAGGATATGGTGGATTTGATATTGTTGAAAGTGTATTTTCTCTCATCAACCCACTTGAAATCAACATCCTTGCGAATCATGTTTTGCAAGGGTTTGATAATTTCGGCGAAATCGGGGGTGAATTTCCTCACAAAGTTGATTTGTCCGAAAAAGGACTGCATGGATTTCTTGTTATGGGGTAGCGGGAGTTGAGCTATGGCCTTAATTCATTTTTGATCTATTTGGATAGCTTATTGAGATATAATATGACCTAACATCTCACCTTCCTCGACACCAAATATGGTTTTCTTAGGATTTAGTGATATATCGTATTTTCGGCACCTTTCAAAAATATGAGTTAAGTGTTGGATGTGTTCTTCCCTATTCTTTGAATACACCGTTACATCATCTAAATATACTACCATGCACCTATTGATAAGCCCCCGAAAATCCACGTCCATGGCCCTTTGGAAGGTTTCTCCTACATTGATTAACCCAAAAGGCATGCATTTATAAGCAAAGGTTTCCCATTTGGTTCGGAAGGTGGTCTTTAAACAATCTTCGTCTGAAACCAACACTTTGTTGTATCCTGAGAAACCGTCTAGTAAGGAAAAAATATCTCAGCCCAACACGGTCTGCAGGAGTTGCTCCATCGGTGGGACCAGATAATTGTCCTTCTTTGAAGCTCTATTGAGGTTCTGAAAATCTACGCATAGTCAGATTTCACCCGACTTTTTCCTTACTGGAACGAGATTTTCCACCCAGGTAGAATGTCCAACCTAAAAAAGTATCCTTGCGTCTAGAAGCTTCCTTAATTCTTGGTACATGAGAGGCTCTAGGGATGGGTGATACTTCTAGAGATTTTGCTGGAAAGGTTTCATTTCGGGTTTCAATGGGATGGTGTGCTGAATAATGCGGGTATCGTACATTTTCAAATCCTTGTAGGACCATGCAAATACATCCTGGTATTGTCTGAATAATTTGAGGTAGGATTTCCCCTCTTCCTTAGAAATATTTTTTTCTGAGATTAACATTCTTCGGGTTCTCTGGAGTCCCAAGATTCATAGTTTCATGGAGGGGGCAAGAGCCACCAGTCTTCACGTTTTTGGGTCCTTTAAAACAATCCTTTAGATCAAACAAAATTTCTAGATTAGCTACCCCCTTTGGGATTGTGTGAGCCTTCAACTTTCCAACATCTTGTCCTGTTTGGGGATTAGTTTCAGTTGTTTTCTCTCAGAACTCTTCATCATCTATGGCTAGGTCTTTGAAATTTTCTTGGTTGGTCAAGAAGTTTATGATTTGCTTGTCACCTTCAAAGACTTTTCAATTGGAAATATTGTTCAGTACTGACGGTTTGTAGAGCATATACACAATGAATTGGGAGGCTTCATAATATTATAAAGGTGATATTCGGAAGCGGTTGTGGCCAAGGAGTCAGAAATAACGTTCTTTTCTCTCGGGATTGCGGTAATATTGAAAGTGTCAAATCACTCTATTAGCCTATGCACCTCCTGCTGGTAGTTCTTAAGAAGAGGCAAATTACAATGAATAGTATTCCTTACTTGTCTAACAATGATCTCAAAATCCCCAAAAACCTTCAATTATTTGACACCCATATCTATGGCCTTCTTTAATCCTTGAACTAAAGCTTCATACTCGACATTGTTGTTGGTACATTCGAATTCTAGCCCGCAGGATAGGAAATAATGTCATCCTTTGGATTGATAAGGGCACACCCTGCTCTAAACCATTATTTTGATTTATATCCATCAAAGTAGAGGGTCCAAATCTGTGGAAGGTAATTGCCCTTTCTTTGTTCTATACCGATTTCTTTCTTACCAATATCTCGTCCCATAAGCTCGATTGTAGGATTTTGGCCAAAGAGAGTGTTCTCTATCGATGTCGGCGGTTCCTCTTGAAAGATTATTTCGGATTTTTGGGTAAGAGGAACAATGAAAATTAGAGGAGCAAAGTCCCTAAAGTGGGAATCACAGGAGTAATTTACCAATACAGGGAAATTGGTAGACGAGGGTTCGTTTGGGGTTTCTAGGTCGATGATCGTATGCTTCAGATATCTTTCTCTGTCGATTCTGATCATGCTCTTGTATACCTTTAGTGGTAACCAAAGGTGTGCCCAGTCTGTACTAAAATATCCATTCATCTTTTCAGACCAATCAAGACTCAACAGTAGTCCATATGCCTCTGGGATATATACTACAATGATGTCAATTATTTGCACGAAATTAGGATGTGTCGCTATCCTGATCATTACATATTTGAGTTCTCCCATAACTTTGACTTGGGTTCTGTCCAGTTGTATGAAATGCTTATCACTTCTGAGAGGGACAACATCTAGTTTCTTACAAATTACCAAGGGAATTACATTAGAGGATGCCCCAGAATCTACTAAGCAATTGTGAAGATTCCTGTTAAAAAATTTGAATGTTAAAAGGAAAGGTGGTACAAAAGGCTTCTCCTTCCTACCTTATGAGTAGGTATTTTTGGTTGGCTTGCTTGCCAAATATGTTGAGGACAAATCCTTTTTCTGGTCATTTCCTGTAGTTGAGTCTTCTACCAAACTCAGTGCTTGCAAGAAAAAGTCTTTCTGTTGAGGAATTCTACATATATCCATAACCGATATATTAGCCTTCAACTTTTTCAAATCTTAGACTATGTTGTAATCCAACTTGGGAAATTACTTGGTATGGATGCTTATAGGATTTTTGTCGGGAGAGAATGGTATTTTAGGGCGATCGAGAGTTAACTTACCTTGCGGGGCTCGGGCGACGTCGACATTTTTTGAGCTGGGTTGACCTTTACTACGCGTCTGTGCTACCAAAAATTCCATGGGTTGTTCTTGAGACTCAAACAGATCATCCAACGATGCGATTACGTCGGGATCCCATATCAACATGGTTGTGTCTCATGGTGGGTCAGCTTCTTCCTGATTAAAAATATTAATGGCCAAACTGATTGACTGTTTGGTCAGTGAGACTTCGTCCAGAAAATGATTGGCCATTAAATTCATGGCGTGGAACCATTAAGGAAATTCTCTTTTAGAATGGTTCTTTTGGTGATAGGTGCAGAAAGAATCAGATGAAAAATTCCCTAGGTCAATGTTTAGGTTGGTTGGGGGAGGCTCAATTGCTTTGAAACGCTGGTTTCTTTTAAATAAAGGATTATAGGGTCTTTGACCTTGGTTTCCTTCCCCTGCGCTTATTTTCATTTCTATAATCTCATTCGATAGTTTCTTGACCATGCGCTGCATATCTTCTATATCTCCATTACCTTTATCGGGAGCCTATTTAGCAAGTTTCCCCGACGGTCTAGTCAAAAGGAGTCCTATTCTAGGAGGGCGTTGACTTTATTTGCTTACTAGAGAGGCTTGGCATTCTTTACATCCTTTCATCTAAAATTCTATCATCTTGGCCTCTTCAAAATTCTCCACGAGGGTTTGCTTGGAAGCTCTTTTAATGAACATGGAAATAGAAGCCGGAAGCACATTGGCATAAACCTCAATATGCAATTCTTGAGTGGGTTTCGCCATGGGATGGAAATTGTTTAATATGGTTGTGAATATTTTATTAAAATCCTTGACCCTTTCTTTTGGGGTCATGGTGGTTGTGAAAAACTTAGCCATCAGGGCTCCTGTAATAGTTTCTTCCACAAATTTGTCTAGAAAATCCTTTTGGAATTTAGTCCATCTAGTTATAGATCCTACTGGAAAATTAAAATACCATGTGGAAGCAGAGTTTTCAAACGTGTAGTAAAAAAGTCTACATACTACATCTTTATGTTGAACGTTCATAAGTCTGATCGCAAGTATGAATTTATTGATATGGTATTTAGGAAAGCCTGAATTTTCAGGGTTGTACTTGGGGATCATCTTTTCCGGGTGTCGGGGAAGATTGTGTATTCGTCGAGGGATGGCCACAATGTCTCTGGCCAACCAAGGTTGGTTGTCTTGAATTAGAACTTCTATTTCCTCCTCATGACCGTTGTTCCCTTCCATATATTCGGATTCGGAGTCAAGCTCTTCTTCTTCCAAAAATTTGTCAGGCTCGGGGATGTCGTCGGCTAGTGTTTCGGGAATGATATCAAGAGGTTCTTGGATTTCGGTGATCGCGAAGTCTATTAAGTCTTCAAGGGAGTGTACAAAAACTTCGTTGGGAGTGCTAACCACCGATTTGCTTTGTTGTTTTCTCTGAGGGAGGATGGGAGTTAAGGACAATGCGTCAATCTGTCGGGCGTAGGATCTCATGATTCTCCTGAATAGATTCACTTCCTCGTGAGGGAGGGTGTAGGGTATTTCAGGGTGAAAAGGTTCTTCCTCATACTTAGGTGAGTTAATCGCTTTGGGAGTACTCAGTAGGCATGGGATGTTTGTTGGATGACTAGCCATGCATGTGGACCGTTACGAATCTGTAGGCCGTTCGAAAAGTTATATAAGTTATATATTCAACCATTCATTCTTAGTCCCTCCTTCTAGCGTCGATTCTATTGATGGGTCTTAAATCCCTTGATTCAACAACAAGAACGAAACCTGCCACCAAGGCCTAATTAGACTCTGCAGCATTTGAGATGGAATGGTTCTCCAGATCTTGCGAGTCGACCAATTTATCGATGGGCTTTGTGTTTTCTTGTGAAGGTTCTCCCTTCAAGTAGGACCGTTATTTTTTGTATTTTCTCTTGAGTGGGGCTGGTCTGAGAGATGCAAGACAACATAATCCAACTTAGCAAGCAACAAGATTGAATTTCAACTACTGGGAAGGGGATGAGTTTGGGGTAACCCACTTCTCAAACGTGTAGACAATAATTATATACCAAAGTGCCTAGTAATAATACATTAACCAAATGAGCATCTAATTACTGCCTAAGAATCTAACTAATAGAAAGAAAAACACATATGTAACCAAGATCATGGAAAGAAAAATAATTCATCTACCATAATATTCATTACATAACAACACAACGATTTATTTTCATCATTAGAGCAAAGGACATCAAAACATTGCACCAGATAACTTGACAACAAAATCAATTTCTCTTACTCATTTACTGTATCATTCATGGAATAGGATAGGAAGTAATTCTTCTCCAACTCCAATCACATACAGTTGATGAAAATAGATTGTCTTTGGTCCAGAAGGACTTCTCAATTCATAGCAGCCTCAAAATAATTATCAACAAATCAAAAAGAAATATTTCTTACAACAACCATCGACCCTTCACTAATCGGTCGATGTCTCTATTTATAATCTAAAATTCAACCAAAATTAATGGCTAAATATAGTTCATACCAAACAAAAATCTCCATGTGGCATGGTGATCCAACAGTTTCTTAGATAGTCCATTCGGGATATTTCTTTAAAAGGATGACTTCTTTCATACCCAGGCCAACATATCTTCCCAGGTTTGATCCCATGGGACTCTGCGTTGTTCCATTAGGGCTAAATATACTCCTTTGATATTGACTGCATGCGTTTAGAGCTTCACCAAACTAGCTTTTAGTAGTTACAACACAGTCTGAGCTTTGATCGGGTATTTCATGAACAATTTTACTTGTCTTAGCTTCATATTGGCTATCGTTGCACATCTTTCAGCCCACAACAAGTCTCGCTCGCTGGGTGTCTTGATTCAATAACTGATCAGGGACACCGCACTCAGAGAGCCCAGAAACCTTTATTGCGCTGATGATTAAGCTTTAGTGTTCTTTTCAAATCCTTCGGCAAAATCATAGGATGAACTTTGTTCGGTAATCGGGGAGGTTTCTTTCCTGCAATTAAGACAGTGGAGTTTAGTGATTTCAAAGAAATTTGTGATAAGACGTAAATAAATTGAAAAGACTAATACGTACCTATGTAGCTCGCTAGTTCCAGTCATTTAATACTTACTTGATCTTAGTCACTCCTTCGAATGACTTGTGATGACCTGGCCGAAGCCATCGCTCCTTTGGTTAAAAGGAGTTATGCCATCACATCATGGGGTGGAAAATCAAGTACATCATCACGAATGTTTTAAATAGTCAGATTAATTATTAGACCTTTGGTGCCCAAAAGAGACATTGAAGGTGAGAGTGCACGTGTATACTTCCCAAAGGGTCAGACACCATAAAAGGAAATCCGTTAAATTCTTTTATAATCTGTATTATCGAGCATGTAAAACATCATTAGTCAAATAACAAAGGTCTAGAGCAAGGTAGGGAGGATCGTACTGGACGTTACCTGTAACTCTGTTTGACAACGTTTACATGCTCTAGATTGCATCTGCCGAACAACTATGGTGCATCGAGTCTTTAATCACCATGTCGTGGGGGTGAGTGTCTTATTGGCACACTCTGTTTCATTCCTCTATTTTTTCTATAAATTCGTGGTTATCTGGGAAAACTTACGCTCATGTTGAGCTTACATTATCTTGAGTTTTGGTATGGTGAATTTGTCTTGGTGAAGTCCTATATAGATGTTCCTCATCCCCTGCGGACGCCCGAGTTGTCACGTTTTTGCATAATGGGATCCCCTTTCAACAGGGGGCGGGGTCTGTGGATTAGTTGGAGTGCCAGGTCCGAGCCCCAGAATGCCTGGGATTAGTTTTTGTTAGCCTCCCGTGTTCTTGAAAGTCCAACAAGGGGTGTAGTTCTTGGCATGGAGACGGTGTTAGTATCTCCTACGAAGCTCGTGGTGAAAAAATNTAGTTGGAGTGCCAGGTCCGAGCCCCAGAATGCCTGGGATTAGTTTTTGTTAGCCTCCCGTGTTCTTGAAAGTCCAACAAGGGGTGTAGTTCTTGGCATGGAGACGGTGTTAGTATCTCCTACGAAGCTCGTGGTGAAAAAATATACATCTAACAGAGGTATGATGGGAACCGTGTTTCCTCAGGAGCCAAAACCGCGGAGAAGAGGGAGGCCCAAAAAAGGGTACAAAAAAGGGGGAGGAGGACCACCTCCTGACTGAGCTAGGAATACGTTCAGTTTTTGAGGAGTCCATGAGGTTTACCCACTGGTCATTTCTAGTTGGGACTACCGGTAGGGCAGGCTGGAGGGGAAAAGGAGGTGAAAGAGCACCGGGTTCTCCCAATGAGAGTTCTACTCAATAGTTAGAACGGGTAAACTAACGATAGTCGAACTCTACCAAGAGAACAGAGATATACGACGTTAGTTAGCAGAGAAATATCAGGAGATATCGTCATTGTTGGGTCGCGTAGGAAGCACGGTTTGGATGGAGAGGCGGCTTTGAGAAGCACAAGATACAATTGTGCAGCTGTGCGAGGCACAATGGATAGCATGAGAGAAGAACATAGTGCAAGGCATAAGTAGTAACTCAGGGAAAGGCATAGCGGGCGATATTGTGCCTTGCACTTCTCATGGGTGATGCTTGGACAAAATCCCCTTTTGCTCTTCTGTTGTAAATAAATTTGTCTTTTTACTGCCACTGGGCTGGTTGGTCGTGTTGTTGATGTGGCTTAATTGTATGTGATGTGGATTTGGGGAGACCCCTTTAATACTAAGTATTCAGAGTATTTTGAATGTATTATGCTTTCTTATGGATGCAAAGGGGAAAATTGTATGTGTTTTCTCATCATAAATCATTAGGTTGCACAAATTATTAGATCTTGTAATCGTTATTGTGGCACTGTGGTTTTGTTGATATGTTTCCTTTTGTAAAATTTATGGTTTCAATTCATGCTTACGTGGCATTATTGACCCTGGATCATTAGAAACATTTAGCTATAAAATACATTCATTGATAAATAAGGATCTTATTTGGGATGTCGCTCACATTGAAAATACTAAAATTAGATACTACGGATGCCGACATCGAGTGGTATTGGAAAAAAGGTAAATTTTCTTTATTCGCAAGTTAACACATTATAATGTCTTCGACGCTTAAAAAATATTGGGGTCGGAGGTCGGCGATGTTGCTCCTTACTTTGGCGTGGTGCTCAATATTACCTTTTTTAGGCTGACACTGAATGGATCAGCCTTGGACGAAATCCTTCCTAAGGTTGTTTGTGGGAAATAAATGCTTTCATCGACTGACACCGATGAAGTTCGGTACTCATCTACTTTGACTTTCCAAATGATTTTCACCACCTTTATATTTCGTTGATGCCAAATTTCTCAAGTGAGTCAGGGAAACTTTGGGTCACCGATTCGTGAAGACAGTCGATGAAGAAGATTAAGTGGTACCCAAAAAATAAAATGTTCATAGATTTTTTAGGGTGTGTTGAGTGCTCAATAGGTCCTTCTCCACCTATCTAAGATCTCCTTGAATCACCATCCTTCATGATCTAACCCTCTTGGTGTAGACTTTCTCAACGCAAGTTCTGTTAAGTGTCTTCTCCTTTACCGTAGCCTTGCTTTTATAATATTGAGTTATAACCCAACCCTAATATCCAAAGTGATTGATGGTTGATATTACTTCTCACCTCACTTGATATCAATGGATAAGATTAAATGCTAAGTTTTAGCATTTCCTTAAATAAATCAATTAATTCAATTAATTAAATAATAAAGAAACATTACTTTAATAATTCCTTTAACTAATGTAAATTCAAATATAGAAGGATTTGGAGGATTTCCACACATCTAGACACATATATCTATGCATAAATACATGTTCGATGCTACCATGCATCAACACTCCTTCTTAGCGAGGAAAGTATTTTGCACCAATCCAATTTTATCTCCGAAGAACAAAAAATTCCCTTTCTCTAAGGGATTGGTCAGAATATATGCAACCTACTCATTTGTGGAAATATATTGAAGCTTCACTGCTCCCTTCTAAATCCTATCCTAGATGAAGTGGTATTCGATCTCAATATGCTTGGACCTTTCATGGAATAATGGATTCTCTGAGAGTTTGATACAACTTTTATTATCATAGTATATCATTGTAGGCTCCAACTCATGTTCAAATAAACTTCTAAGCAATTTTCAAAGGCAAATGGATTCAAAACTATCCATACTCACTGCCATATAATCTACCTCTACTGAAGTGAGTGATACATAAGTATGCTTCCTAATAAACCAAGTAAGCATTGTTGATCCCATGTTGAAGCAACACCCCAAGGTGCTCTTTTTGTCTACTGCACTCCCTACCCAATCTAAGTCTGTATATCCCTACAACTCAACTCCATATCCTCCAATATACCTCAATCCATACTCTAATATACCTCTCAAGTACCTAAGCACATGTTTTTCTTCTTTCAAATCCACCTACCTCAGCTCCACCATGACCTGGCTCAAGGTGTTCATAGAAAAATAAATATCTATCCCGGTGTTGACCAAATAAATCAAGTACCCTATCAACTGCCTATATATTGTAGGATCCACCAAATCACAATATGAAGTGATCACCTTCTTCATATTGATAACCATAGGTGTAGCCATTGATCTAAAATCCTCCATCTTGAATCTCCTCAATATCTCTATTGGATACTTCTCTTGACCAAGTAAGATCTCACCTGATACCTGCCATACCTCTAACCCCAAGAAATAATGAATCAATCCAATGTCCTTCATCTCGAAATCACTATAAAAATATGCTTTGCACCCTGAAATATGCTCCTCTGCACCTATGAGAAACAAATGATCAATGTACACAACCAAGATGAGTGGATCTTCCCTAACAAGTATGAAGTGCAAGTTAGGATCTTCCTTACTCTTGGTAAATCCCATACTCTACAAGTTTCCATTAATCTTTGAGTATAATTCCCTGGGTGCTTGTTTGAGTCTGTACAAGGCTTTCTTAAGCCTAGTAACACACATGAGACTCCCTCCCATGTACCTCAAATACTTGAGGTTTCTCTATGTATACTTTCTTCTCAATGATTATGTTGAGGAAAGTTGTTTTCACATCCATCTGATGTATGCTACACTTCATAACTAAAGCAATAGAAACAAAAAATAAAATAGAAGCATACCCGGTGACTGGAGAAATGGTCTCCTCGTAGTCCACTCCATCTTTCTAGGAGAACCATCTCATAACAAACCTATTGAAGTTTAAATCTATTAGGACCAAAATGAAAACCTCACAAGGATATGAATCCTCCTGCATTTTTAAATAGGTGGTACTCCTCTTTGGATAAAATACATATCTTGAATATGTTGGATTAGGAGAATTCTTAAGAAGCAAACCCTATATCTCTATTTCTCAAATTTATCTAATAAAAATGGTTCTTCAATAAACTGATCTGATATTTATGTGCAACAAGAAGTCTTCTAACAATAGAAAATATTGAAGGAGGGGTTCAACATAAGAATTTATTTTTGATAAACATCACATGAACAATCTTCTTAATCATATATAAATGCATCGATATATTCTTCAAGAGAAATAGAGATAATAATTTGATCATATCAAAGAATTTTAAAAGAGTATTACTAATAAAATCAAAAGAGAATTTGATAGGTTAATGATCCATCCAGATTTACGAGTGGAAGAAAAAGAACAAGAGACTAAATACAATAACACAGAGATACTGAGAATAACAACAAATATCCAGTGAACATAAATTTTATTGAATAAATAAAATAGGATGAAACTGTAAAATTGTAGAAATGAAAACAACTTGCTCGAATGGTGGTAGCTATCTTTGAGAAGAGATTGGCTGCTGGAAGTACAAAAAGATGTATAGAAAGATGTAATGACATGAAAACATCCAAAATAATCCAGTTGGATTATGTGGGCAACCACCAATCTCCACATAAAAGATGTGTAGGGCTTCAGACAACCCCGAAAGTGTAGAACCCACAATTACAAAGAATTACAGAATAACATGTTGAACTAAAAACTATCAAGGGGAGCCAGTTGGAATAGGTGGGTGGCCATAAATATCAACCTATATGAATCCTCAACCCTTAGGAATCAATGGTCTCCATTGCGTTGATTTCCCCCATTAGGTGAGGAAACCTATGTTGAATTTGGCCCCGGGTGAGGCACTAGCCTTGGTGTAGGAGCTTCCCTGCCTTGAAAACCCAATAAAGCTAGATCCTTTGATTGTGAGTGCCCTTGACCCGTGTTTCCATTATCTTATCAATGGATGCCTATTCCATGCAGTGAGGGTTGATCTATGTTGGTGTCAACTATTTTGTGATATCTTAGGTGTCCAATAATGGTTGAAAATATGGTCGAAGGAGATCCACATTGAACATTGGGTGCAAGTCAAGGAAGGGTGGAGTGTTGAGCTCAAAATAATTTCTACCCACAACCTTGGGGACAGTGTAAGGCCCATAGAAAAGTGGGAAAAGCTTCTGATGGGGCCTTGTAAGGTGCTCTTTATGAAAATGTAAACATACCTTGTCTCCCACATGAAATTGGTGTGGTACCCAATGTTGATCATGGTGCTTCTTGTACTTAGCATTGGATTTCTGAAAAATATCATGGACTTGTTGGTGGATGTGTTGAATTTGCTCAATGAATTTGGTGGCTTTGTTGGCCTCATACTAAACATGGAAAGATTCTTCCTGTGTGGTTGGAAGATGTAGTATAACATCAATGGGACCCAAGGGTTGGAATCCCAACCCCACCTGAAATGGGCTATAGCCAGTGGAGATATGGAGAGCCATGTTGTAATTGTACTAAACATAGGGAAGACTCTCGTCCCATGTACACATATTATTAGAGTTGTACATGAATAGGATGTGCACAATCATCTAATTGATGATGTATTTCTGGCCATCAGTTTGGGGGTGGAAAGCAATTGATTTAGTGAGCTTGGTGTCCAACAGTGACCAGAGACTCAACCAAAATGTGTCGAGGAACTTGTTGTCCTGATATGAGGTGATGGTCTGGGGTGTCCCAAAATGGACCCACACATGTTCGAAGAAGATCTTGGTAGTATTTTCCATTTTCATTCTCTTCTTGCATGCTGTGATAATGGCCATATTTGAAAACTGATCAACCACCACAAATACAAAATCATTGTTGTTCTTGGTGGATGTAAGGCCATACATGTAATCCATAGAGATGGATTCCCAAGGCCTCTTGGGAGTAGGAAGAGGGGTGTATAATCCTTTCTTATTTATGGTTGGCTTGGAAATGAAACATCCAGTGCAAGATCCGATATACTTGCTGACGTCTTGTCGAAGTTTTGGAAAAAAAAATGTTTCTGTAGAATGACCACTGATTTGTCCATGCCAAAATGTCCTATCATCTGACTGTAGTGAGCCTCCCAAATCATCTTTGCATGCCCTCTTGTGGGACCATAGAGGTGGACCATATGGCATAACATTCCATCCTGGATGTGAAAATCGGTGACATTCGTACCCAAGGGCTGATAGGTGGTGGCGAAGTTAGGATCACGTTGATAAAGTTGGGGCCACTCAGATGCCTCATTACCATAGGAATGGAGTACTATGGTGAGTGTAGCAATGAGAGGGAGAATGAGGTAGTCAACGACATGATTTGTGCTCCTTATTTTATACTTGATGTTGAGATGGAATTGTTGTAGGTATGTGGACCACTTTTGATGGTAGTCGTTCTACAAATTCCCATGTGTTTGTATGAACTATAGAGGGTTGTGATTAGTGTGGATGATTGTCTCCTTTACTAGAATTTAATGCTTCCATTGACGACATGTTTGCACAATGGAATACATTTATTTGTCATAGGTGGGGTATTTCTGGACAGTACCTAAGAGTGTCTCACTATGGTATGCTACTGGATGACCATGCTGAGTGACAACTGCACCTACAACATAGTCGAAGGCATCAATCTCAATCTTGAATGGTTGTTGTAGATCAGGTAAGGAGAGTACTGGAGCTTAGCATAAGTGATGCTTCATATCATCAAATGATTATTGTTGTGCCTACCCCCATGTAATATTTTCCTTTTCACCACCCTTGGTGACTTGGCTGAGGGCCCATGCAATATGGCATAATCCCAACACAGACCTTTAGTAGAAGTTGGCAAGTCCCAAGAAGCTCTGAAGCTCAGTTAATGTGGTCGAGGATGGCCAATCATGAATGACTTGGATCTTAGCTAGATCCACATGTACCCCATGCTCATCAACAATGTAGCCCAAGTATTGGACCCTCTTCATGCCAAAGGAGATTTTTTCCAAGTTGGCATATATCTTGTGCTATCGTAGAGTGCCCAAAAGTTGTTGAATATGCTGCATGTGCTCCTCCCAAGTTCTACTAAAGATGAGGATGTAATGCATATATACCACCCCAAAAGAGTTGGTGAAGGGTCTAATTACATCATCCATCAATCTCATGAAATTTTTTGGTGCATTTGTTAGGCCAAAGGTCATGACCAACCATTCGAAGAGACCTTCTTTAGATTTGAAATTTGTCTTCCATACATTAGTTGGTTCGATGGGAACCTGGTGGTAGCCATACTTTAGGTTAATATTCATGAATAACTTTTCCCCCTTGAGTTGTTTAAGAAGTTCATCAATTCAGTGAATTGGGTATCGATTCCTGACTGTGATTTTGTTTAATTCTCTGTAATCAATGAAGAGCCGCCAGGTCTCGCATTTCTTCTTCACCAACATAATCGAGCTTTTGCAAGGGGAGGACCTAGGTTGGATGTGCCCCTTTTGAAGCAACTCTTGTATCTGGTGCTTGATTTCTTCATTTTCCATCAATGAGTGATGATAGACTTGACCATTAGGAAGCAATTCACTGAGGGTTAGATCAATTGGATGCTTGACTTGTCGATGCGTTGGTACTTCTGTGGGTGAGGAGAAGATGTATATGTACTCTTCCATGATCTCTTCCACTTTATTTTGTAGTAAAGAAAGGCTCTGTTTAGATGTCATTGATGTGGCGATGACCTTTTTCTTATTGAGATAACAGATCATAAAGAAGACAAACTTCCCATTCTATGAAATGACCTTACTACATTTCTTATCAGAGATTAAAGAAATAGCTATAGGAGTCGCTACCTCTAGTATCCTATACAATTTTCTACCCAAAGTAATATTAACACTGCAGGGTATAGACTCATACATAGCATGCCACTTCCACAAATATGGATGGCCTAAAAGAACATCAAAAAATTCAAGGGGATAAATATCACACAATACCTCATCTTTGAAGGGCTTGATGTTGTAGAGAAGATGACATTATTGGCTTACGTGAAGATATCCTCCTTAGCGAAGCCATTCAATGTTGTAGGGCTGCATATGCAGTGTTATTGATAGGTCCAACCACTTGATGACCTCTACTGAAATCAGGTTTTTCTGACTGCCGCTATCGACAATGAAATGTAGCAGAGTCCCCTTTACCCACATCTGTGAGGGAAATAGGAGTTCCCCTTCCTCTGGTTCTTATATTTCACTTGGTTGGACTTTTGTGGTAGAAACTATGGCACTGGGTTTGACATCAATGATCCGCTTCCCACTTTCTATATTTGATTCAGAGTCAGAATTTTCCTTCGACTCAGAAGCTTTCAGCTTGACCACCAGTGACTACTTGGAGCGACATTCTTCGGTGTTTTGCCAAGGGATTTTATGGTATTCACACCATTTTCCTGTGTCCTTATTCAACTTCTCATTACCCTTATTGGGTTGTGGCTTGGACTGGTTATACTAAGAGCAACCATCTCTTCTCTATCCCCTGTTTTGTGGGTTGGGGCTTCCTTTTCCCTGCTTCAGTTGTGAGGAGTTTGCAGATACAAAATCTCACCTCTTCTACTTAAATTTCTTCTTGATATTGACAACATATCCAGAAGCTCCATTTATTTTTGAATGTATCTATGTAGACAACCATGATATTTGAGCACCAGATTTTTTTCAGAGTCTTTGAAACCCAATTTGGTGCGTATGGTATGGAAAATATTGGTGAAATCTGGTATTGTCTAGTCCCTTTCCTGATGCATCGTGGTCCATCTTGTGTACTGGTCCTCGTAGCTTCCAACATGGTAGTACTGTTCTTTAGTGGCATCCCTGAAGGAATCCCATGTGGGGGAGACCAAAAATATTGTATATTCCTCTATGGACCTTTTCCCAAAGTAAGTATCCCACTAGTCCTTAACATGGGGACGACCTTGAGGAGTGCAAACGTAATATTTTCCTTGTCAGAAAAATTGTGGACTAAAAAATACCTTTCGGGCATATTCAACCATTTATCTACAACATCTGCATCTATCAGTCCTTCAAATAATGGAATATAAAAATTTACTTGTACCTTGAAGGCGGTTGCATGTCTTCTTGATGAAGATGCATCTCCTATGGGAAACCGCCGAAGGATCTGTCAAAAGTTGTCCATCATTTCATTCCTTTGTCGTGCAAGGGATTCCTCGAGAAACATTTTAAAAGGATATCCTGCCCATGATATTTCTTCTGATCTCACATGGATTGTTTTCAAACTTGACTAGTTCGAGTCCCAAATTATTGTACCCAGATCTTGTCATGGACATGCATGAAGAAAAATAAATGAAGAGCAAATTTCTATGATACCAATGATCTGGATTTATGAGAAGAACGAAAATAATAAAAAACTGAATACAATAACACAAATATATTAAGAATAACAACATATATCCAGTGAACAATAACTTCTATTGAATAAATAAAATAGGTTGAAACTGTAAAACTACAGAACTGAAAAGAACTTGCTTGAATGGTGGTAGCTATCTCTGAGAAGATATTTGGGTCCTGCGCGCATCCCTCTGAGAAGAATGATTACAATGAGGCTCCAGAGACATTTTTAACATTACTCATGAATTCCAAAACCCTAGATATCCAAAAACTTAACCCTAAGATATGAAACACCAAAATTTATGTGGGTGTTATCACTAAAATTTCATCCACAAATGGTTATAGGAATCCAACATCGCCAAATACCTATTAGTTCATTCATGGCCCAAAAAAAAAATTCATTTCCAAAGGGCACAAACTATACAACTAGTTATAAAATCAACATGTGCTCAGAATATAAAGGAAGTGTGCGCACGTGTGCCAGTCGAAAACAAAGGAAAAGTGCACATGTGGTCGATGTGCGACTGTGGATGCAAAAAGCTGTGCACACTTTAGAATGACGCATTTATGATTTTGGTTGGCCTCCCACCCACTTCTGGTTCAACTCCCATGTCGATTTGACCCCCAAATCCGAGTTGAATCTGAGTGGGGGGCTGGTCAAAGACCTAAAGGTGCCCTAAAGGGAACCTTGTTCACACTAAAGACTAGTTGGATAATGCCTCAAAGATTTGCTATAAAAAGAGGCCATGGGTTCAATATATTTTCAAGAATCTGTTTGTATTGTTATGCTTCCTCTATTCTCCTACAAAGAACCTCTTTCCTTCCTGGAGAATACTAGCACCATTTCATTGGGCTATTCACATCACCTCTTGAGTGAATGAGCTTTGGATTTCTTCACCATTTCCTTTCTAGTTTGATATTTGTAAGAAGAACTCTCTCATAGGGGATTCAATAGACCTCCCTTGGAGGAAGAGGGGACCCATAAATCTCCCTTTCTCTTTGGTGTTTGCCCACTAATACAATCTATCCATTGGTGGCATGAATATTGGTCAATTGTTCGGTTAATTTTGGTTCTAATTTTCTTATGCACTTTAGTTTTTATTAGCTTAGTTTTTTGTTTATTTCTTTTGCTTGATGTTTCTAACTCTTGCACTAACTTATGTCCTGTCCATCTGACCCAACTGGACTTGCAAGTGTCCGTCTTTTTCTCATTCAAGTGATGAAAATGATACAATAGTGGAACCTGATGGGTAGTTGTTACCTCAACTTCTTAGGATCGTAAATTTTGCATATGACCTCTATTTTAGGCACGTGATACCCTGTTGGAAAGGTATTTTCAAAAAATAAACATTATTCTATGAAAATCTGACTCCATCTATAGTTTGATTGTGGCAAGCCAAAAAAACACTTTTTAGGGCCCCAAAATGGCTCCCACCTAATCTAAATGACATGAAAACATCCAAAATAAGCCAGTTAGATTAGGTGGGAGGTCACCAATATCCAACTAGAAGCTGTGTATGGATTTAGAAAACCTCAAAAGTGTAGAACCCACAATTAAAAATATTTTCAAAAGAACGTGCTGAACTGAAAACTATCAAGAGGAGCCAGTTGGAATAGGTGGGTGGCCACCAATATCCACCTGGATCAGTCAATTTCAAATATCTCATACTTAAGACTCAAAGTTACAAGATACAATTGAAATCAACCTTGAAATATTTCTTTGTGGAGTTTTATTCATGAAAACACTTTCTTCATTACAAAATCTCTAAAATTCATGCATATGGTTGTAGATAGTCCATGATAATATCAGAAAAGTCTTTTGAAGAATACAAGAACACTCAAAAACTCAACGGTGTGCCCAATTCAGAGATTCAAGCATAAAGTTGTGATAAATCGTGTAGAATAAAATAAAGAGTGGAGAAGATGGAGATCTCTCTTCATTGATTAGAATCTTGGATGTCTATTCATGGTTGTACCTTCTTCTTCCTTTGATATTATTCCCCTTCCCCTCTAATAATTCTTATTCTAGGAAATGTGTGGCGAAGCTGATACCGAGGGCTGCGCAATGAACTTATAAGAGTTCAAAATTTTTCTTCTTTTAATATGATTTTTTATTATTCCAGGAGTGGGAAAATATAGATGACCAATTTTGGTCAACAATTAGATCAAATTGTGGAACAATGACCCCATGTGGGTTACTGAGAACCTAAAATATGAAAACCAATGACCTTCTCCATTGGGCTACAGAGTCATCCTCAAAATGGATTATTTCAACTCTTCTTCTTTCATGGAGTTATCTTTAAATTTCAATATAGGGACTACCTTATTGTGCAAATCTTGAATTGAAGAAACAAAACATTTGTATATATGATCTACCTACCTTATCTTACTTGGAAGAAAAGGGGCACCTTAGGTATAGTTAGGTTTCCAATGGATCCATTCAAGCATCCAACTAATCTGCAAAATGAGCTCCAAAAAATTGGAACATATCGGGGCTTGTACCAATGAGTCCAGGGCACTCTCAATGTCTACTGGAGAAAAATTGAACTAGGTGTGCTATGAATATGATTTCATTGCTTTGCCAACCATTCTTTGGAACCATAATTGAATGAAGTCAATTCTTTGCTTCTCAAGAATACTATTTTCTTTGATTGGATGAATACTTTTCAAATTTAACATTCTTTCATATTTCTCTTTCATCCACAATGTCTTGAAAATAATCTTCCTTCATGTAAAGGAAATCTTGCTCATTATTCTTATCAATATTCATTTCTTTCACCAATTCTTCTTGTTGCAAGTTTTCTTGACGATTTTCATCATCTATTGCAAGGCTAAAATATCCTTGTGCATTTAGTGGAGGTTCCTCGATTTCATTCTCAAATTTTATGTTTGAAAGATCTTCATATGGAGTATATAGGAGGCTGAAATTTTCTTCTTATGAATTGGAATTTTCATCTTTATCTTCAACAATATGACTTGACTTAGAAAATTCATCCAATCTTTGACAATATTTTTCTTCAAAATTGGTCACTTCATTATCTTGTGTTCATATGGAAGAGGGTGGGTGGGAAAAAATTTCAACAAATAGATCTTCTAATATGTCCCAATTGGTAATGGTACCGGGAAAAAATGAACTATACGATTCAAGAGCATACCCCCACAAAGTTTGTGAAAATATTCAGCATATAATATTGTCTTTAGTAAGATTAAAAATTTGATATGCATAATTGAATCTATACAAATGTTTCTCTGCATCCTCCAAAGTATTTTCAAATAGTGTAGAAATTTTTCCATGGGAATATTAGGCATTTGAAAACTTTCTTCTAGCAGATTTAAAGGGCCTCTATGTAATCTCCTTATTCTTTGGGAAGTTGTTCTTTTTGTTGCATCTCTTGAAACAATTGATGGGCTCAATTAAGAAGGTAAAGGACCATCATGACATGAATGGAGTTATTCATAGGAGTCAAAATATACATATTCTTGAGATTGTTGAGTCTTTCCAATGGAGTTTCCAGGGAGTTCATTCTCTCGAATCATTTATGCTTCTTGGGTCTTTTTTAAGTTATAAAAAAGGTGCAATATATTTCAATAATATTTTTATAAATCCCTTACATCTAAGACACACAACATTTTTTTTTGAATTTTCTCTTCGAAGCCTTGAACCATGGATATTCTTGTTTCTCAATCAAATCTGAAGAAGGGCCTCAAATATATTGAAAACAAATGGTTCCCCAGTATGGAAACCAAAAATGTTGACGTTTAAATAGACATGAACGAAATGATAACCTCACGAGGATATGAATCCCCCATATTTTTTAGAGAGGTGGTACTCCTCTTTGTCTAAAAGATATATCTTGAATATCTTGGATTAAGAGAATGCTTAGGAAGCAAATCCTAGATATTTATTGCTCAAATGTTTCCAATGAAAATGGTTCTTCAATAACCTCATCTAATATTTATTTGCGGCAATAAGTCTTCTAACAATAAAAAATATTGAAGGAGGGTTTAAACATCATAATTTCTTTGTGATCAACATCACATGCACAATCTTATTAATCACATATAAATGCATCCATATCTTCTTCAGGAGAAATATGAGAGAATATTTTGATCATATCAAAGGATTTTAAAAGAGAATTACTATTAAAATCAAAAGAGAATTTGATAGGTCAATTTCAAATATCTCATACTTGAGACTCAACGTTACAAGATACAATCATGAAAATATGTTCTTCATTACAAAATATTTGACAATCATGTATATGGCTATAGATACTCCATGATCATATAAGAATTTTTTTTTCAATAATACAAGAAGAACACTCAACAAATAAGCCATGTGCCCAATTCAGATATTCAAGCATAAAGCTATGAGAAATGGTGTAGAAGAAAAGAAAGAGTGGAGCAGATGAATATCTATCTTCATTGATCAGAATCTTGGATGTGTATTCATGGCTATACCTTCTTCTTCCTCTGATATTCTACCTCTACCCCTCTAATAATTTTGAGTCTAGGAAATGTGTGGCGAAGATGATGCCAAGGGTTATGCAATGAACTTATAAGAGTTTAATTTTTTTTTCTTTTAGTATGATTTTTTATTATTCCAGGAGTGGGAAAATATAGATGACCAATTTTGGTCAACAAAACCTCATATTGAACTTCTCGATGCTACCATTCGTAGCATGCTTGATCTTGTAGAGCCACCTAAAACTCACAACTGACTTCCCTTCTGGTCTCGACACTATGTCCCAAATATCATTCCTCATAATAAAGGTGTACTCCTCTACCATGTCATCCTGCCATACCTGATGATATCCTGCTTCCTCAAAACTGGGAGGCTCAACATCAATGATTCTACTCATAAGCGCCATACTATTTGAAAACTTCTTTGGAGGCCTGAACCCTCTGATCACACTCCTTAGAGCCTCACTCGAATCCTTGAATGTCTATAATATCCACCTAGGTCTTATGACAGGAATGAAAGGGATGAACTACTCCTACACACCTGAAGTCTGAATTGTTGACTGCTTCTCATCCTTCAAAGCTTGCCACTCTGTTATAACCCTAAATTTCACCACACATGCTTACCTGGCATCAGTCCAACTCATATCCCTTCTTTTCCAAAACTCTGTTGAACAACTCTTTGAAAATCCTCTTGTGTCAAGGCCCGCGTGCCCTAACCCATTACTACACGCGTGTGCACGCTGCCTGACTCACAACATCCCGTGTGTACCTAACAAAGCACAAAAAAAGGAAAGTTGTCGATGGAACAAAAATCTATGGGTCAGTTAACTGAAACACACGGCCATGCATGGCCGAGGGTTCATCCAAAACACTAGCTTCTTCGAGCCTATAAAAGAAGGGGTAGGGGTACCATTTGGATGAGGAAAAAATATAGCGAAGAAACTCTACCCATTTATGTAATCCATTGTCCCAACCCTTTAGCCTTTCCTCATGCCAAAGGATATTTAACGCAAAGCAGTTGAAGGATAGAAGAAGAGGAGCCCAGGATCAGGTTCAAGGAACGATGGTCGGTCTCAGCTTTTGTAGGTTGATTCACTTTTGGTAATAAAAAGAATACTTTTCCCGTCCCAATGCATGAATTGTCTATGATTTGATTAATTTATGCTTGACTTCTAACCCTTGAGTATAGAAGTAGAATGCATGCATAGTTGTTGTTTGTCTTGAGTGTAGGTCATTTGTGGAAGGAGCAACGCAAGCAAGTAATCGAAGAGCAACGGAGGATCTACATCGAACGTCGGTAATAAGGTTGGTGGTCCTTTTCCATGCATTTATTGTGAAAAAGGGGTTTAAATCTTGGGTTGTAGGTAAAAACTTAGTTTCTATTTGGTCAAAATCTGCATGCAAGTCTGACCCTAGTTTGCTAGTCCATAGGGTGTTTTCCCAACAATAGAATTGGCGATTGTACTGGGGAGAATACTCTTTAGGGTTCCTGGATTTATTTAAGTTTTTGGGTAGTTTAAAGATTAGGTTTTCTATTTTTCTTTGCCTGTCTTTTTCTGTAAGGTCTGAGATAGCAGGGAGTCTAGTTTTCCATACCATATTTACCTGACTTTTGCTTGACTGTAGTTTTTGGGACACACAGAGGTACACGCGACCTGCAGAAGGCCTGCACGCGTGTACCCATGCCCTATCCTCTAACAGCCCATGTGTGAACGCTAGATGTAGAGATAACAGTAGCATGTAGGAGTTCAGAGAACCTTAGAGGCAGTCCTCCTCTTCTCTGTCAGAATTACACATTCTCAGGGGGTTTTCTGGAATCTTGTCTGAGTCTTGCTGGTTCACAGTGCTATCTCAGATTGCTTTTTTCGCCTTATTATTCCTTGCATTATTTGTCTTTTATATTAGAAAGAGCATCCAAGCCTTCAAGGGACCCTGGTTATCAATACCAAAGGCCTCTTCCTGGTCTGGATTGTCTGTTTTCATTTTTTCCCTTGGAATTTAGATATACACGCGACCTGTACAAGGTCAGCCCGCGTGTACACAATTTTTTTCTCTGCTCAGCACGTGTTTGCACGTGTGCTGTTTTAGTGACAGTCACGTGCTTGGACATGCTACTTTTTTTTCAGGGTGGGGTAGTCATCCCCTCCTTTGATAAGAAGTATTCATCTCAGGTGTTTGAGTCTAGGTTTGAACAGTCAGTAGGTTAGGTCATCTTACCCTTAGCCTGTTTTTTCTCAGTTAATAGTTGACAGAAAATAAAAAAAAATTGTTATGGTTTTTAGACAAGCGTGAGAGTCTTAGTTTTTTTATTTCCATTGTGTGATTCTTTACTTTGATTCTTCATGATCTGCGCTTTAAGCCAGAATTTGTTTTTCTTGGTTTTTTTCTTTTCAGTATTTTCCCTTTCTTGTTTTACTAGCACTTAAATAAATAAATAAAATCTCTTTTCATTTTCTTCTTTGGTTGAAAGGTGTGTTTCTGCATCATTAGCTAGGGAAAATTCTTTTGTTTCGTAATTTTTTGCAGTTCACTTAGATCATAAGTAGCTCGTAGTCGAGCGAAATTCCTTTAAGTTTGTTGTATAAAATCTTAGAAAAAAAAAAAAAAACTTTTTTTTTTGTGAAAAGTTGTTGAAATTTTGCATTTAGTAAAGGTCTTTTGTTTCCATCTTTTTTCATTCAATTTTGCTTTCATCTTTACACATCATCAGTTTCACCCTCATACCCCTTGATTTAAGATAAATCCATAAAAGAAACGCTAATTTTAAAATCTACTAGACTTTTATGTTTGTAGGGTTCACAAACTAGTTCAGGACTAGGGCCTTGAATTAGGTTGGAGAGGAAACTCTTCAAGGCCATTCAAAACCAAACATTAGAGTCTGAAATAGGGAGTGTCTAAGTCCAGTTTTGTGGAAGGTATCTGGGACCCCCCTCTAACACAGGGGATAAATACAAGGTCGCCTACGGAAAGGTAGCAGAGATAACCATTCCAAAGCCGGACCAATCGTAGTGGAGAACACATATAGAGGGCTTGTTTTGGGATTCCGTCGTTTGCATTTGCCACGGGGCTTCGTGGGTCTCGAATCCATTCGAGGTCCTTATTTGTCTTCCAGACCATTTTCTCTCGATACCCTTGACAAGTTCCAGGCTTGATACCCTGCTCATTGTGGTCTACCCGACTTTCGACTGTACCCGCCCGGTGACTGTTCGTGTGCTGGCAACCTAGTTGCCAATATTTTTAGGGACATACACAGGTGACTGCGGGGGTATACCACGGTACCTAGGACAGACATTGGGCCATGCTTTGCAGAGTATACCCGGAGGGTGCTTCCGTGTTCGAGTTTCACTTCCACCGGTAAGTTGCTCTAGTGTTGGTTGTTGTAATTGTTCTTCCAAATAGTTTAGTGATTGGTTGTCTTATCTCTTAGGGGCTTCTTTTTAGTGTGTGTTACTTTTGAACGTTTAGAATACCTTAGTGTGTCTTGGATATTCTCACAAAGTGGAGGATCTTGAGCTCCACCGGTCACGAAGGCTTCTTTTCCTATCGCCGGTTACACTGGAGCCACCCCCACCACCATTAAGGCGGAAGCTAGACCAACAAGGGTCTTTTGAAGCGATCGGGTTACAAACCTTTGTGCCCGAACAACTCCCGAAGGAATCAACCACCACTCTTGGCTCAGTTGAAACCCCAACCATTGATATCTTGGCACCATTTATTGTACCAATCCAATTTCACGAACGCCAGATAGTGCCTCACACAGCTATGGAAACAAATGCTGTTACTTCTTATGGGAATTCTTCAATTCCCACCACAGTTGCTACCACAGGAGAGTCATCTCCTAACCTATCATCATCGATCCAAGCCACCATGGTCTCAGACGCAACTACGTCGCATAGTGGACCGAACCCGTCTATGGCGGTGGCCAGAACCCCCTTCACACCTAGTGCGACATGCCCTCCATTTTCATACGGTATGCCTAGTTCGGGTACAAGTCCTGCACTAACCTATTCCACTTTACAGACTTTGGGTCTGGGGGCAGGGAGCTCTAACGCTCCTCTGCAAGGTCAAATTGGGGGCACTCCTATCCCTTTTAACGTTTTTCCTTATGCAAGAGGTCATATTCCTCCTTCGTCCCCTTCGCTTGGTGGTCCACATCAGCAGTCTGTCGGGAATCCTACACACACTAGTTTATTTGGAGCAGGGAGTCAAGGAACATCTGCGCACAGTATGCCGATAAGTTTGACACCATTTTCTTGGAACAAGACATTTGGTAACAACACATTCCCATCCACCGCTTTTCCGTCTGGGCGAAACCCCATTTTTGGACAATCCACTCTTGCGAAGGGTACTATTCTTGCACAAGGGGCACACATAGTAGGACCTTGGAACGCAGGACAAGGATCCATTCCCTCCTTTGGAATGTCATTATGGGGTAATTCTTTCCACAGTCAATGGAACCCTGGACAGACTACTATGCCTCTCCCAGTAGGACTGGCATGGGGTAATCCTTCCCAAAGTCCTTCGAACATGATGCATGCCCAACACTCTATGTCCTTCTTGGGAAATCAGCCGATGATGTCTCCACAGATGCAAAATCCTTACGCTGGTCAGGGCCATGGTTTCTACTAGAATCTGGGCCAGTAGCCAAACTTTTCCTGGCAACCTGGTGCCAATCAAACTCCAAGACCCTTTTTCCCAAGTTATCAGCAGCCACCCAAACTACCATTCCTGGCAACTTTACACTTGCCATATTTGACAAGGTTGTTAAATGATCCTATTTGTCATGATCCATGTTGGCCTCCTATGCTGACGAAGTTTCCTTCGGACATTCCAAAGTTCAAGGCCAAGCCTAATGAAGATCCAGGTGATCATGTGACTACCTTTCATATTTGGTGTTCATCTAACTCATTGAAAGATGACTCCATATAGTTGTGATTGTTTCAACGTACTCTTATCAGGAGTGCCGCAAAATGGTACATCGAGCTCGATCGCTCAAGATACTCTTCTTTTGGTGAACTGGCAATGGCCTTCCTTAACCATTTCCAGTTACCTGTGAGATATGATGCTGGCACAAAGCTACTCGCCAATTTTGAATAGACAACAATGGACCATATCTCTGATCATATCCGAGAATGGAGACGTCGAAAGAGTCTAATCAAAGTACCAGTCCCACTAGCATTCCTACTTGAGTGGTTCCTTAAGTCTTTGGTCCCACAGTTATCCAAAGACGTCGCAACATCCAGATTTTTCTCCGAAGAAGATGCCATCATGAGGGCTCAACAGTTCGAGCCCATCTATTCTCAGTCTAGTTTATTATACAACATCTTGCCAGATGCGCCACGTTCGATACTGGATAAAACTAGACAGAGAGTTGGACCACATGCCGATGGTATTGTTGGTTCAGCACAAACCAAGCCCACTGAGCAATTGACAAAATAGTTGCAACAGTTATCCATACAAAACACAGCGTCTAGCCAAACTACTTCTTTGGCTGCTCCCCCTACCCAAACGTCGGAAGTACACACTGTGCAGTCGACTAACCCAAAGGCCACCCAACAGCCTAAAGGGAAGAAAAAACAACGAAAGAAGGGTAAGGGGGATAAAAAACCCACTGATAATGCTGGTGGGGACAACATGGAAAAACGGAAGGTGAGGTATCCATGCAACTTGTGTGCAGAA